>PVJI01033176.1:0-11506 GCA_004026765.1 Micronycteris hirsuta
GGGCTTATAATATTGCTATGACACGTGGAAGTGGTTGGGAAAACTCAGCTGTTTATCTCCTAATTATGTACTTACTGAGAAGCTGAGTTCTCCAAGTCTAGAAATATTGACATACTTATAAAAATTAGATTATATAAAGTTTATACACAAATAAAGTATAGGCAACATTTATGAAATATAATAAAATTAATAATTTCAAAATGTCACATTTAATGTACAATTTATTTTAAAGTATTTCAATTTAGTTACTATTTTAATGAGGCTATAGATTTATAATTCAATAAACTCTTTTATTATTATAACAACATCTTGAATGAAAAATAAACATTGCAAGTGGAATAATGTGATTATAATAAGTTATACATGTGTGCATTCCCAAGGATTGGAGAGAAGTAGGTTTACAGTTTTGAGTATATAAAACACAGAGTTTACTCTTGTATTGTTAATTATTATCTTAATGTCTATATAAACAACTATAAACCTACTTTTGCCCAACCCTGTACATGTACCTTGAGAGTTATGTGTCTCCTATAATAAATATGAAGGGCCCCCCACCCAAACTGGAATTGTCTTCTGGAGGGCAGGCACCTTGTAGTACAGTACAGGCTTCCTCCTCTAGGTGAGTGTTCTGAGAACCCATCTGTATCAGTGCACTGGCTGGTGTTGTTGCGAGAGGCTGCGTTCGGCTTCAGTATATATATTTTTAAAGATTCTTTCAATGTGTTTGTCCATTACATGATGGGTGATTTATGAGCACACCTGGCCATATTGTGCTGAGTGTTCAGCATTTTTGAGCAAAAATGGCATGACCCCCATGCCCTACCCTTCCTATTCACCCAATTTTGCCCTGAGTGACTTTTTTTTTTGTTTCCCTGAAAGAAAAATATCCTCAAAGGTAACATTTTGCTGACATGGAAGAGGTGAACAAAAAAATGTTAGAATCACTAAAAGGCATCAAAATCAACCAGTTCCAAAACTGTTTCAAGCAGTGGAAAAATATTTATGGGGGCAGGTTCTGCACACTAAAAAGGAGGGTAAACCATGTGACAACTTCATGTTTAACCCTTGAAAATATTAGAATGGTTAGCAGTCCTCCCCAGGGTCCCAGCGGGAGAGGGAGGTCATTTGTTGGAAGCATCCTCACCTCCATGTGGATCTGAGATTTGAATTTGATCTCTCTGAATGCACAGCTTGCATGTTAGCTGCTGGGGGCATTTTCCTGTGAGTCTACATGGGCGTGGCTCTTAGTCACCAGCCGGAGACAAGGGTTTTGTCTCAAACGCCTGGGTGCACACAAATAGAAACACAAATGGCATTCCCACCTGCAATATTTTTCTTATTTCTAATGTTGAAATTCCAGTTTCATTTTAAGGGACTATAACTGTTTATTCAACTAGTAACACCCAACCTCATCTAAATTGTGATTTTCATATTCTGCCTCGTAGTAAAACTATTAAGTCTAATGCTAATTTGGATATAAAAATCCCATTGAATAAAATGACCTACAGTGATTTGTGATACCAGCATATAAGTACATAGATAGTCTATGCGTATTTGAAAATTGTTTATCAATATTTTCCCCAAAGTGTTCACTTAACAGTACCTGCATCTAAGAATTCAAATATGCTTTTCCCTCTGTGAGTGAGACACGGTTCTGAGTGTGTGAGGTGAAGGTAAACCTGGGCGGCCTGTATCAGGGAAATAGAATCGCGTGGGGAGCGAGGCAAGTCAGAGAGCCTGACTGAACAATAAAACATTCACAAAGGAAAACCCACAACCTCAAATAATCGAATTAAGCAAGAGCAATGCGGACAAGGGCACTGCTTGGGGATTAATGGTCATCTGGCAGAGTGATTGTCTGAAGTGATCATCCATCCCCCCAAAATGTCCTGCACCAAGGTCATGCTGGCCATAAGAACCGAACCCATTTTTTTGACAAGAGAGGCTTAAAATATTCTTCATTTTACTTGACCTCTGGCATTATCACCCTTCCTTCAGTTGGCTGTACGAGGGAGGAATTTGAATGGTGCCGGGCTGAACTATGTCTTTCCAAATAATTGGTCTCCACAGCAGCCACCAGCTGAACAGTTCTCCCGGTGAGGAATGTTTTATCCAGGCTGAGTAATATTTCAGAGTTTTTTGAGCCATGAAAATTTAGTAAAGGCTTAAATAAAACATTTGCTTTGTGTTAGGGCAAAACGCCCTGTGAAAGGACCTTATGAAAGATGCATTCTTAGTTTTCAGTGGCATTCCTAATGGGAATAAAGGTACAAATCACAGTGATCAGGAAGGCCTTGGAAGAAATTGATCTGGAATTGATAAATTTAATTGCCATTTTCAGTAACACCAACATTTACAGCACAGATAACGTGATGAGAAGAGGCTGGTTAGAGACATAGTTGAATCTATCTATGCCATCCCTCAAAATAATCAGGAAAAAAAGTGTGCAATGATTTTTTTTAAATCAAAAGTTTGTATACTTGAATTTATCTAAGTTACTACTAAGAAAAATTTACTATTTGTTAGCAACACCTGTGCCATTTATGTATTTACTAATAATAAAATAAAATGAATTTTTTCAAAAAGTGAGAATAAAAACAAATTGCTGTTGGCAAAATTAGATCAAAGACCTTTTGACTGTAACAAGTAAGATTTTTTTTTTAATTTGGAGTTTTTATTTGAAATATTGTACCCTTAAATTTTCCACGCTGGACACATTTTATTTGCCTTCTCTGATTTTCTTGGGCTCCAAAGTCCCCAGTGCCCTCCATACTTGCTAGACCTTGTCCATCAGCATGGAGCTGACTGTCCTGACATTGCACAGGGCCTCTAGCTGACCTTCCCAGGTGATGGCATAGAGGCTAGATAAAGCAACCCAGGATTGTTAGAGAGTTAACTCCCCAAGGAGGAAACATTGAACAAAAGGAGAGCTAAGGAAGAGGCTGTACATGAGGTTCTCTCCAGCCCTCCCTCCAATGGACGGGTCAGGTAACAGGCAATTGCTTTTCAGAAGGCGGTGACCCATACTTAGCACCTCCTAGTTTCCCCACCTCTCACGGTCTTCCTCACTCCCCTCCTACCTCCATCACACACCCAGGGGACCTCAACTCTTAATTACACGATGATGCCCAATGTCTCTTCTTTTCATCACTTTCAGGCTGAGACAACTTATTTTCAATTATGCAAACTTAAAATAAAATGGCACCCATGCCATCCACAGGCAAAAGCCTAATGTTCCCAGAACTGCTAATATTTCTTATTCATATTTCATTTATATCTAGAGCATAGGCTAGAGTATAGAACAAAGCTTTGGTTGAGTGAAGTATAACTTGCACATTACCTGTTCAATCTTTCTATAATTTCTACCTCCACTAATTTTAAATACCTTAAGTCATATGGGACTGAATTCTCTCTGGCCGTATTTAACTTTGCTTCTGTCTTCTCAGGGATCTACAGCGTGATCTGACTAGTTGATTTGATGATACCCATTTCCCCCTTCTCCTGTCATTTTACAAAGTCCGATTTAATTAGTAGTGACGATGTGTCCCTGCAACACACTCCCCATCCTGGATTTCCTCACAGAGTTCTTGTCCAGCAACCCTTGCCTCGCACCCCTCCCTGTTTACAAGACTCCATGATTTCTAGTTTGCCAATTTTGTTCTAACAAAAGGTCTATATTAAAGAATGAAGAACACGCCTACCACGTAAAGATATTAATGCATCGCTATGAACATCTGTCCACCCCCACCAATATAACCTTCTCATATTTGGAAATCATTATTTCCTCTTACTTCATTGCTCTTTTTTCTTTGATTCTCATTAAAAAAAATCAAAGCATTCCATGTGTTCAGCACTTCAACTTATATGCATATTCAACATTCCATCGAAAAGTGCACCATTTCTCAACTTTGTTTGGAGAACTAAATGGCCATACATTGCTCAGTGAAGTAATTTCTGACATACAGTGCTCAACTCTCCCGTCCTGGTGGTCCAAGTTCTCAAGCTCAAGGGAGAGCCTATTAGAATGCATTTCTGTAGAGTTAATTTGAGTTGGGACCAAGATTTTATTGTTTTAATGTAGCTTAATTTTTAGTTACTTAATTTTCTTTTTGCTGGACTCTCCCTGTTTCCATGAAGACTTGTGGAAGTGTCTTAATTTGCTGAGGTTATTTCAGGAGTATTTAAAAGGAAAGGTTACAATATTCTGCACTCACCATATTCACATTGAAAGTTATTTTCTTCTGCCATTTTGGGAAGAAAATTAGACCTAGACAAGTAACATTGCATTCAGGGATTTACACATAGATTCTCTCTCTAAGTGTATTCAGCTAAAACAATCTATATGTAACATAAGGGAAAGTTGGTAAGACATGTATACCACACAAAGAATAAGCAACAATTACCCCCTCCAAAAATCACAGTAGTTTGCCATATTATTCAGGACCTTTGTATTAAAATATTATATTAAATTTCAAAATGAATTATTAAAATTGGATATGTTCAAATTTCCATACTTTTCACATCAACAATTATTCCATTCTTTTTTTAAGGAGAATAAAAACACAAATCTGAAATTTAGATTGGGGAGAAGAACCCTCAGTTAGAGATAATGGATATTTTCATCTACCAGATATGGGAGGAGAAACCCACTCTGTCTTCATCTTTAGGAAGGTCTCCAAACAATACCCACTGGAGTTCTATGGCCTGGCTCACGTGATCTCTGCAAATAATCAAATAACAGCAATGAGAAGACAATACATGCTAGGATGAAAGTAGATTTACAGTAGTTTGTTTGGAAAATAATACAATAATTAATAAATAATAATACAAGAATAAACTCTGTTTCGGGTACTTACAACTATAAACCACAGCTCTAGTTTCTTTGCTAGCATGCTTTATTTGTTAAGTGCTCATAACATTTTATTCTGTAAAATATTACTGAACTCTGAGTAACGTTTCCATTAGTACTATTATAGAAAATATACTCTTAAATAGTAGAATACCATCCAGGGTGTTTTAATTTGTCATAATAGTTTCACACACTAAAAATTGTCAATTCACTAAAAAGCATTGTTGGTGTAATATCACAGCAGTGTATTTCTCAAGAAGGATTTCAACAGACATACCATTCAGTACATTCCTTTTTTAACTTGTAAAATAATAAGACTATTGTAATCTCCTTACTTAATGATCAGTCTTTGTATAGACTTTAGCTGCCGAAGATCGTTTACGGGATGAACAGCCACACATTAATGAGTGTTGGGATCTTAGTTTCTTTCATGCTTTCTCAGGAACAGTGGGTTAGTCACTTCCTCTAAACCAGGCCAAATCCTGTCAAAGACAATGACAAGAAAAACAAAACAAAGCAAATAGCAAACCAACTATTGAAAAGTGAATGTTGCAATGAAGGGTGTGCTGACACAGAGATGTGGTATAAAAAGTTGCCTTTCATTTGATTATAACCTTTAAACGTTAAAGAAGTGTTTTGCAAAGCTGTTTTGGGAGCACTTACTGGGTATATCAGTTATCCTTTAATTTAAAAAGAAGATAAAAGAAGTGTATCTTATGGATCTGTGCATGTCCCATCATGTATAAAACAATATTAAGCAAAGGTGAAGACAGACAGAATTAAAACAGAAGCCTTCCCTGCCTAGGAGCAGGCTTTCTACCCAGACACATGTTCAGCCTTTGGCTAACTGAGACATATGAAAACCCTCTTCCATCCAGAGTCACCAAGGTCAGAACCCAGAGCCCCACATATGTGCTTTTTTCCCAAAGTATCACTTTGAGGCACTTTCTCGAACTCTCATTGGATGGTATCTGCTGAGCGTGTTTCTAAACCTGCACAGGACACTCAATTCTGTTATCAGGTCCAAAATGAGTTCCCACTAATAACCAATAATTTCTTCCCACCAATTTGGATCCACTCTTCATTCTTTCTTCAGCTACCACGCTTTACAGTGTCTCTCCTTTATTCACTTTATTTATTTATCCACTCAACCACTCAACAGAGTTTTCTAAGCGGCCACTCAGTGCCAGACACAGTGTGAAGTGCAGGGGTTACTGCAGCGAATAGACAGAAAAGACCTGAGCTATGATGGACACTGCAATCGAGAGGACAAGAAAACAAAATAAGGCAACAAGGAAATATCAACCTAAAGGGAAAGTAGCAAATAGCTCCAAGTAGAGGGTTGTGAATGGGTGGCATCAGAGAGTTACTGGATGGTTTCCACAGATTGAGTTGTCATGGAAAGCCCATCCGGGAAAATAACTTTACGAGCTGAGATCTAGATATAGTCAAGGAACGAGGATTTCTAAGGAGAAGCCAAAGCCCAGTTCACAAACTGCGGAATGATTTTCACGTTTCAGAGACAGAAAGAAGGCACGTGTGACTGGAGAACAAGAATACAGGACACAATATGCCATCTTGGTTTTAGGCAAAGACTAGATGCTATGGGGTTTACTCTTCTAGGGAAGACCATATATGAAGGCTTGGTTGGTTTCTAACAGGGGAATGACTTGTGTGATTTGTGCTTCAAAGAGATTGTTCTGCTTCTGTGGCAGAGGACGAGGTGGGGCTCCTGAAAGGAGACCACTTAGAAGACGTCCCCTATCACAGAAACTGAAACACAAATTACACTTACTCCAGAGTATTAGCAAACCCTTTCAACCACTCACTGATGATTCTGGTAAAAGTGAAATAAAATCTGGACAATAGAGCCTAGAGGTTTCTATTTGATTTTTTTAAATTTATTGTTGTTTAATTACAGTTGCCCCACCTCTATTTAATTTTGTAAAGAAAGGTATATGATAAAAATACATTTTCAAAATATATATTTTTGTAAGACAAAATGTATTTTTTGTAAGACAAAAAATTTTCCTGAATTATTTCCTATTTTATTTTGGAAGAGAGTATCAATTTGGGGCCAACAGTTTTGTACATAAAGAGTATTACCTTAAAGAGTGTTGGGAAAATAGGAGAAAATGATAAGAAGCTGCCATAGGTAGAGACAGTCTCACAAGTTATTGGTTGCCTTACACACATGCAAAAACCTAGTTTGATTTTTCAGGCATTTGATTGTTCACTTCACATGATGTTCTTTTTCTGCTCTTCTCAGTTTTCACATTCATGCCTCACGGGTGAGATGGAAACACAGGGCTTTCTCTGTGGTGGCTATTATGATTCTCACAGAGACTGTGGTTACAAAGAGTTGGCAGAGACAGCAATAAAGTTTCCTGCAACAACTTGAGAACCTACATACGTTTTCTTCGAGGGCTCTAAAGGATTCTTGTGCTTTTTTCTTGTAAAGGAATAACCTATTTTGCCCCAGCTGGTGTGGCTCAGTGGATTGAGCACCAGCCTGCAAACCCAAGGGTTGCTGGTTCAATTCCCAGAGTGGGGCACATGCCTAGGTTGCAGGCCAGGTTCCCAGTAGGGGGCACATGAGAGGCAACCACACATTGCTGTTTCTTTCCCTTTCTTTCTCCCCTTTTCTCTCTATATATAAATAAATAATTTTAAAAAACCTATTTCAACAAGAGAATATAGAACTTAATATAGACAAATCTTATACAATGCAATTTCTTTTGTTGAGTACAGTATCAATAATTTTTTTGTGTTGAGATAACACTTCACACTAGTCTGAATGGCCATCATTGATAAATCAACAAACAACAAGTGCTGGCGAGTATGTGGGGAAAAGGGAACCCTATTGGACTGTTGGTGGGAATGCAGACTGGTGTAGCCACTGTGGAAAACAGTATAGAATTTCCTCAGAAAACTAAAACAAAGAAAACTAAAAAGGGAACTGCCTTTTGACCCAGCAATTCCACTACTGGGAATATACCCTAAGAATTCTGAAACACCAATTCAAAAGAACCCATGCACCCCAATGTTCATAGCAGTACAATTTACAATAGCCAAGTGCGGATGGACAACCTAAGTGCCCATCAGTAAATGAGTGGATCAAAAAAACTATGGTACATTTACACAATGGAATACTATGCAGCAGAAAGAAAGAAGGAACTCTGACTCTTTGCAACAGCATGGATGGCTATAGAGAGCACTGTGCTAAGTGAAACAAACCAGGCAATGAAAGAAAAATACCATATGATCTCACCTATAAGTGGAACCTAATCAACAAAACAAACAATCAAGCAAAAATATAACCAGAGACATTGAAATTAAGAACAAACTGACAGTAACCAGAGGGAAGGTGGGAGGGAATAATGGGGAAAAGGGGGGAGGGTTGTCAGGAACATGTACAAAGGACACATGGACAAACAGTGGGGGTGTTGGATCGAAGGTGGGAGGTAGGGGTGGCTGGGGTGGAGAGGGGTGGTAGAGGAAAATGGAGACAACTATACTTGAACAACAATAAAAAAATAAATAAATACATAAAAATTAAAAACAAATGGCACCCTAATACACTTTTGGTGGGAATGCAGACTGGTGAAGCAACTCTGGAAAACAGTATAGAATTTCCTTAAAAACCTAAAAATGGAATTTCCTTTTGACCCAGTGATTCCACTGCTGGAATATACCCTAAAAATCCCGAATCACCAATTCAAAAGAATTTGTGCAACTGTATGTTCTTAGCAGCACTATTTATAGTAACCAAATGCTGAAAACAGCCTAAGTGCCAACCAGTAAATGAATGGATCAAAAAAACTGTGGTACATTTACACAATGGAATACTACATGACAAATAGAAAGAAGGAACTCCTATCTTTTGTGACACCATGGATGGAACTTGAGAATATTATACTAAGTGAAATAAGCCAGTTGGTAAAAGGCAAATACCATATGACCTCACTTATAAGAGGAATCTACTGAACAAAATAAAATAACCAGCAAAATAGAACCAGAGGCATGGAAACATGGGACAGACTGACAGTGACTAGAAGGGAGGGGAGAGGGAGATAATGGTGGAAAGAAGAGGGAGGGACTAGCCAAAGAACATGTATGAATTACCCATGGACATGGACAACGGTGTGGGTACTGACTGTGGGAGTGGGGCTGAGTTGAGTGGAGAAGAGCAAAGGGGAGGAAATTGGGACAACTGTGATAGAATAACAAATATTTTTAAAAATTGTCTTGAACTAATTCTTCTGAGTGAATGAATGAATTGGCCAACAGACTAAAATGGCATTAATTCAGTAACAAACCTCTAACAGATATACCTATGTAGTATTTCCATGAACTCGTACTTTAGTTAGAATTTGTAGAAGGCGTAAGTATTCCACTTATATTTGAAAGACAGTGATATAGTAACTGTTTAAATTTGTAAGTAATTATTTTTAACATATTAAGCCTAAAACTCTGTATCTAATTGAGAAAATAAAAACCACTGCTTCAAAAATTATCTATTTTCACTGGGCATGTGAAATAAAAAGAATCTGGCTTTCCCGCAAAGGAGCTATATGACAATTATGTGGTTAACATTTTCTGTAAACAATAAAAAAAGATAATTTAGGACAGAACCACTTCACTTTGTAGTACAAAGTCTTGTAGTCTATGCTATTTTTTGTTTGTATTCAATTCTTTTATTTATTTAATCCTTAGTTATTTGCACTAGTTTCTTGAGCATCTGACCATCATGAACTTGTCCTTATGTTGATACTTCCTGCCAAATGTTTCACACATGGAGAATATTATTAGGAATGATACTCTAAATTTAATACACAGCTACAACTGTTTTGCTTTCATTATGTGTGGTAATACCCATAAATAGATGCTTCATTGTTGGCACTTACTGCCTTTTTTCCTCCACTTGCATTGCCTAATTATGGTTCTCACTTGAATAATTTGGCAAATGTTTGTATAGCATCTTCAATTAAAAATAAATAAGGTAGAAGAATGTTCTTTCTGTACTCTTCAGTTCTAAAAAAATGAATGTTATCCTTTAGATCTATTTAAGGAACCATTCCAAATCTTCTTCTCTTTCCAATGTAATTTTTCTTAGGGCAAATTAAAAATGTGTGGTATCTAATCCAAATAAATATTAAGCTTTTCAACTCCTACACTTCCTATTGCATAAGCTTCCCAAACAATTGTTTCATACAATTTTACTAAGAGTGGAGACTCAGAGCATGTGTCCTCTCTCCTTCAGTGCAACTGGCAGTGCTGCTCATGGCTTGCTCTGTGGTGGCTGCTCACCCCTTTGCTGTGACTCAACCCCATGAGTCATGACCCCTTACCAGCAGAGTTGTCTGGGCATCAATCTATAACTGACAGAAATGAACTCAACCTTTTCTAACATAAAGTTTGAAACAATGATCACTGATGTGCAGCCCGTTTTAGTCCATTTGGTTGTCCATGTGAGAGCAATGATTATTGAGATTATATTCAACATTAGTTGAGCATGTGTTTCGTGAAGTTATAGGATTTTTGACAGACTCAAAGTTTTACTGATGTTTGCCATAAATAGAAGGTTAAAAAAAGATACGGTCATAAAACCTAAAAATGTTATGTCATTCTCAATCTTTGATCATTAATAAGCAATAGAATCAAACTTTCCTAAGATTTGTACTAAGAAAAATGAAGTTATTTTACAATGAAAACAATAAAAAGTATCAGAGAGTAGAATATAAGAAGAGTTCTGTCTTCCTTTCTGAAATGAAATATTTTGGGTGTATATAATCTGCCTTTCATTTCTGTAATCCTGTATCTCATGCTGGAATAGGAGTCTTGAGTGTTCACCACAGAAAGATCTAAAGGTCCTCATCTCTGACTCACAGAGCCAAAGAAAACATCCATACATGGTATTTCCACAACTGCCTCAGCAAAGCCCTTTCTACTCACTGCAGTCCAAATTCAAGGTGATTAATTCACTTACTAAGTCAAGAATTGATCTGCATTTTGGCATGTCATATTGTGAAGGAACAGAGGTCTTAGGATCAGAACAGGTCAGCACTTGGTGAGGCAGAGGTAGAATATGGATCCACATCATGGTTGTATTTCCTTGTTTTGAGACTCAGAAAGCAGGCCTGGCCAGAAAGCACAGGAAGACTACCTCCAGGGCCAGGGAAGAGTGCCCACATTTTTGGATTATGTGTGGAATCCTGAATTCCAGAAATCATATTTCTGCTAAGCCACCAACTTCTAAAAAAGTTATACTTCATCAAAATAAAATTGAGCTCATGAAACTATTGTCTAAGACATATAGTAGAGAATCAAAGAAACAGTATGGAATTTCCTCAGAAAAATAAAAATGGAATTGCTTTTTGACCCAGCAATTCCACTACTGGGATTATACCCTAAGAACCCTGAAAAAAAACAATTCAAAAAAACCTATTCACCCCAAAGTTCATAGCAGCACAATTCACAATAGCCAAGTGCTGGAAACAACCTAAGTGCCCATCTACAAATGAGTGGATCAAGAAACTATGGTACATTTACACAATGGAATTCTACACAGCAGAGAGGAAGAAGGAGCTTATACCCTTTGCAACAGCATGGATGGAACTGGAGAGCATTATGCTAAGTGAAGTAAGCCAGGCGGTG
>PVJI01033177.1:0-11523 GCA_004026765.1 Micronycteris hirsuta
CCCCCCCCCCCCCCCCCCCCGACCCCGCCACTCTTTTTGAACAGGGATGGACAAAAAGATTCTAAGCAGGCTGGTTGGTACTATTTTAAATTTAAGCCAGCCCCTTGTGCTTTCTGAAAACCCATCTCTCCCCGGTCCATCCAGGCCCCCACTCTCCCAGGTGACTGTGTTTTCTCCCTCTGCCCTCCAGTTTCCAACATCCCCTTCCTCACCCTCCCTGGTGACATTGCTTCTGGCTTCTCTCAGGAAATAGCGAAAGTAGAAGAGAGTTTTAAGAGACTCCTGTTATTATATGAGTATTAGTTTGCTAGTGACAAAGTACCACAGATTAGGTGGCTTAACAACAAAAATCCATTTTTTCAGAGTTCTGGAGGCTGAAAGCATAAGATCAAGGTGTCGGCTGGTTTGGTTTCTCCTGAGGCCTCTCTCTTCGGCTTGCAGACGGCCACCTCCTCCGTGTCCTCACATGGCCTTTCCTCTGTGTGTGCCCATTCCTGGTGTCTCTTCCTCTTCTTATAAGGACCTGAGTTGTATCGGATTAGGGCCCACTCATGAGGCAGGGCGCCCACCCACTTCCCCAGCACACAGGCTTGGGTTCCTCCCAGGTGACTGAGCACCGGTAGTAAAGATTTGAGGGGCAAAACAAACCCTCCCTCGCCCCCTACAGCAATGCTTCTGTTTACTTTTAAACAGATTTTATTTTTCCATCAGGTCCCTAACTGCCAGCAGGACATAAACAAACGATGGGGCTCCAGGCAGTCAGATGGTTTGTGATAAGATGTTTTCTTATGTTTGGTGGAAAGCGCCACTGCTGTCCTGTCTTCCCTCAGGCTCTCCCCGGGGCAGGGTGTGTTCTTCCCCTCTCCGATAGGTCTCGGCCCCCCTGGCTTCTAGCCCCTGTTCCATGGCCCCGTCTAGGAAGGCGGAGCCCCAGCATTAGAGCTTTGGGGCAACCACAAAAGCCTATTGATAACTGCTTTATGTACCTAAGTCACAGGGAACCCAAGCCCTCTTAAACTGAGCAGAGCAGTTGAGAAGTTTGGAGAAGAACACAATTTCCTTGTTCTCTTTTGTATTTTTCTAAATGTCTCCTGGTTTTCTACTCCATTGTGGTGTTTGGGGTGGGGTGGCGGGGGGAGGAGAGAGAGAGAGAGAAGACAGAGAGAGAGAATATTTCCCATAATTTTAAGGAGGAAAGGAGTCTCCCGTGTTTGCTTATTTGTTTCCAAACCTATAAACTTGCTCTGCTCCTCACTCAAGTCACCTCGGGGCCTGGCGCAGAGACTAATGGTCCATTAAAATGTGGAGGAGCAGCAGCGATGATGGGCATATATGAACATAAAGGGGACGCAAACCATAAAAGATTATTTTCTCTGCGGCCTGAGGCTGCTTCTTAGGCAGGCCTCAAAGAATCAATCACTCTGAAGAGAAAGGGGTTCCAGATTTTTCTTATTAATTCATTCCTCATTGTGACGAAGGCGTTTCTCTTCATCCCAAAACACCTTTCCAGCTGAGACTTCAGCATCCATATAAATTTGCTTTGTACAGTTTTCTGTCTCCTAAACTAGCCTTTCCTTGTTAGATTTTTATACTTTCTCTACTTTTATCATCATAATCCTTTTTTTCCATCTTTTTTTTTTTTTTTGGTTCCTTCTCCTTTTCCTTCTCTTTTCTAATCCTCTGACTCCATAGTCGTAGTGCTATGGTACCATCGCACAGTGGAGATTAAATAAAGGTTTCCATTAATAAAGGTTGCATCACTTGATCTGCAGTAACAGCTCATATTTACTGAGTATTTGCCATATGCCAGCTCTGGGCCACGCTCCTACAAGGCATTACTCTGCTGAATCCTCGAAGTTTCCACGTGAGGTGGCTAGGAGGGCCAGGACCAGCATGAGGGAAGTGGGATGCATGGGGCAAGTGCAGGGTCAGCACCTGAGAGCCTCACACTGCGCCTAGCCCTTGCCATTACTATTTTTATGGTATCTGCTTTAACAGTAAGGAAACTAGGGTTACAGAACGCAGGTCACTTGACTGAGGTAACAGTGCTATAGAATAAACAGAATTTGAACACAGGTCTAGCTAACTCTAGATGCCAAGCTCTTAAGGATTATAATTAATATGTACCCAGAGCATCCAAGCAGCTTGCAAGGCACCAGGCAGAGTGAGCCCAGCATCTTCAGACATTTGTTTAAAGCCTCTAACACAAACGCCAGAGATCTAAGCAAACAGAAAAAGAAATGTAGAAAACCCTAAGCTCAATGACGGCAGAAAGCAGAAGAAAATTTCAAACCCAAGTTTATATTCCTGAAGAGTTAAAAGAACATTGCATCTATAAAACAAGAACAGGATAAAAAAAGAAACATTCAGAGAATAAAAAAAAACATTTGTAAAAATTAAGAAGTTTTTTAAATAAAAATGAATATTTCAATAGAAGGGTTGAACAGTAAAGTTGAAGAAGTATCCTAAGAAATAGAATAAGACAAAGAGATGAAGAATAGGAAAGAAAAGATAAAACCAGCTCTGGCTGGTGTGGCTCAGTGGGTTGAGCGCTGGTCTGCGAACCTGGTTCGATTCCCAGTCAGGCACATGCCTGGGTTGCAGGCCAGGTCCCTGGTGGGGGGCATACAAGAGACAAGCACATGTTGATGTTTCTCTCCCTCTCTTTTTCCCTCCCTTCCCCCTCTAAAAATAAATAAATAAAATCTTTTTAAAAATTTAAAAAGAAAAGAAAAGAAAAGATAAAACCAGAAAACAACCCAAGAAGTCCAACATCAAATTTATAGGAGCTCTAGAAAGAACCGCAGAAACTGGAAAGAAGTAATGCAAGAAAATTTGGACCAAGTGCCCAGCACTGAATAAAAAATAAAGTATTGTGAAACTTGAGAACACCAGGGATAAAGAGATAAAAACTTCCAGAGGCAGATCAAAAAGATCAGATATTGGAATAGCATTCAGATTTCTCTCAACACATTCGTTAACCAGAAGACAATGGAGCAATGCTTTCAATACTTTGAAGGAAACGACTTCCACACTGCCAATTGAATGTGAGGATAAACTGAAGACTTTTTCAATGGGAAAAATCTCAACAAACGCACTGTTGATGGACCCTTTCTCTAGAATCTCTTAAAGGGTGTGTTTCAACAAATAAGGGGGCCAGCCAACAAAAAGCAACACAGGAGACATCTAGTCCAACACAGGAGCACAGCGAAGGGAAGTCTCAGGATAATACGGTGCCGTAGGTCCAGAGAGCTCTCCGTTCAGAGTGGGGCACCTGATGGAGGACAGCAGCCACCTGGATTCACGCACAACAAGGACAAATGATCTGCTAGGTTACTCCAAGTGCTTAGTGAGAGACCCCGAAAAATCTGAACAAGTGCAACCAAGTGGTTAACTCCAGGGAAAACAAGACATTGTACATGAAAGGAAATATAGTGATAAATTCTGAGGCTTAGCTATAAATAATACTTAATAATATCTTCTGAGCCTTGTCATCATACATTCTGAGTATTAATTAATCCAAAAGAGGTAAGATACCATACTGGAGAATAACTGTGAATGTGTGCATGTGTATAAAATGTAAAAACTGAATCTTCCTCTGCCATAGTAGGACATTAATATATGTCTAAAATAGGAAAAAAAAAAAGAGAGAGAGAGAAATATATTACTTAAAACTATGGAGAAAACTATCAGAAAATGTCTAAAAGAGTTGAAAATGCTTGCAACAGGAGGGACAAGGGAATTTCTGCTTTTTATAACAAGCCTTGTAGCTCCTTTAGATGTTTAAGAAAGGCGTATTTATTACCCTGATCAAAATTAATATTAAAAGGTCATTTCAGTATTAGCATGTTCACTTGCCTTTCTTTATCCACATAAAACCAGCACCTGGAGTGGGAAATACTCCTTTGTCTTCTCTGAGAGCACAGAAGAGAGCAGCAGTTTTAACCAGCCCAAATAGCAAGCACATCATCCTCAACCCAATATTTGACTTTGACTTTAATTTTACAGTTATATTTGACTACACTTAGGTCATAAGTTAAATTGTGAAAAGCCAGCTCCTGACAAATTGAAAAGGAGTTCCCCTTCCCCCTGGCTGCCTCCTGCAGGGGAAGCAGCACCAGCCTCCTCGCTGATTTTGCTCTCATTTGGGGTCCCACACCTTGCCTGGACCTGGCTGCCTTTCAGTCACGAACCCTGTGTTTATTAAGCATTCCAGGGTGGCCAACGAGGACTTAGCCCTCTGGGGAGAGAAAATACCAGAAAGCCTTTGCCTTGAAGGAACTTAAAATCCACTTGAGGGGGCCATGGACAAAAAGGCATCATGAGCAAAGCAGCATTAGCAGAGCAACCGTAGGTGCACGAAGACAGCTGGGAGCATCCTGAACAGGGCAGGCCAGGGGCAGTGGGCGTGGCCAGGGCAGGCTCCAGGGAGGGGGTGGGACTTGGCCTTCGTACTCAGAGGTCATGGTCTGCTTAAAACTCTCTTTTCTGGACTCCCCTGACTTGGCGCCTCTCCCCCCAGAGTTAATCTCGCCTTCCCCAAGGCTGGTGCTGCCTTTTGGATATGCTCCTAGTACCGCAATCATCCTGAGACATGACAGTTGTAGCAGTTTGTTTACCCCACTAAACTCTGGGTTCCGCGAGAGCTCCAGAGCTGTGTCATTTTGGCAGCTCCAAACCCCAGCTCAGCCCAAGGGCTCAGGAATGTCCGCTGAATGAAACACTGAGTATTGTTTACTGCCAGGAGGAAAAGGATGACCAAGAGGCAGTTTGTGACAGAGCAAGTGGGTCTCCTCTGCCCCCACACTGGCCTCTCCTTCCCGCCTGGCAGGTTTGCATCTGCACGTGGGGACACGGGAAGGCTGGTGGGACAGCAGATCAGAAAGCCAGACAAGACAGGGAGTTCTCCCTAGAGGTCATCCTAGGGGAGAGGCTGAGTTCTGGCTGTGCCTGGTACATCGAGGACTTCCTGAGAATCCACGCCTTCTCTCCCAGGCCCTGGGACTTCATACCCACCCTGTGAAGGCCCTGGAGGTTCAGTGTCCTCTCTGAAGTTCCCGTAAACACAGAGCAAAGCAGCAGCCAGGTGGCCTTGGTGGGGAGCTGCTCTGTGGGGGGCCTGCATTGTGTGACCTCCTCGAATCTGTGGGTCAGGGGTCGCCTGAGCCCATGCTGTGAGCCTGCGGGTGGCAGGAAGGAGAGGCAAAAGAGGCTGGTGGGACACATGGGGCCTGGCCGCCCCTAGGCCACCCAGCAGACACCCCTAGGCTGTCCACCAGGTTGACTAGGGCAAAGCTGGCGCCAGTCTCACCGTACACGGTGATGCTACCTCTGTCACAGTTCTTTAACTTCGGCATCTTCGTTTGTCAAGGGCCCTAATAACCTCCCCCTCATGGACCCATCGGGCCAGGGGAGGTCACGCACACATGGCCAGCGCCGGCCCAGCACACGCACCGCCTGGGTGACTGTAGCGCCTGGGTGACTGTAGCGACTGCTGTCCCACCCCCTCCCCGCAGTACCAGCTCTCACACGAGGGAGGCGCAAAGCACAGCAGCGTCCTGAAAAATGACAGGAGTTCTAACCATGACTTGCAATTTTTATAATTCTGTTTTTCTCTTGACCCAATTAAAAAAAAAAAAAAAAGAGGCTTGTTATTCCTTTTCCTCTTGGGCCCAGGGGTTGTGCTAGTTTGCCCAGCTGGGTGTGGATTGTGTCAGTCAGAAAGCGTGCAGGAGGGACTCTCCGAGTAGTCTTGAGAGGGAGTGCTATGCCAAGGTCAGGGCGAAAGTCAGCCTCCCAGGCCTCTGGCCTGGGCTCAGCCATCCTGAGGGAAGGAGGTGGGTGCAGGGAGGGAGGGAGGGAGGGAGCAGATCCGAGCAGACAGCCCCCCTCCCCCATGCAGCTTCCGGTGCCCTTCCTGCCTAATGCTGGCCATCCTGGAACCACCTGAGCCGCTTTTAGAAATTGTTCCTGCTGTTATTTTCAACCTAATCTTGCAAGTCAGAGAAAGCGTCGGAATTATTCAAGGCTCTCATCTCATGGACTCTGCAAATGACCACACCAACGGTGCCAGCCCAGGCCCTGCCCAGGAAGATCCTCCCAAATCTTTTTGCCCCCAATAATGACAGGAATGTGGTTCTGTAACATCCGGTTACAAAAGCGTTTTTCAGTCGTCATCTCATTTCACACTGGCCCTGCCCTCATGTCAATCCCACGGCTCCTTCTCAGCCCGAGTGACAAATGGAGCCACGTCAGCGGGTGCCGTGGGCACGGAGAAGCCACAAAGGTAGGCAGTTTGGGCCGCAGCCCCGGCCTGGTGAGGCAGGTGTCTCGGACATGTGCACATGCTACCAGTCTCCTTTGCTGACACCTCACACAGGTGCAGAGGGCATAAGGGGGATAAATAGTGATGGAAAAAAAGAATAAAAAATGAACTATTTTTAAAAATTTTAAAAAGCAACTCATTTCCTCTCCAGGAAGGCTGCTGTGCCCTGGCTACCTACCACCTGCCCTCCCCCCAGCCAGCAATGCCAGGGACAGGACCTGGGCATTGGCAGGCAGGGGCCAGGGAACCATGGAGTCACAGAGCAATCAGGGAAACTGAGATGTCCCTCTTCTTATAGTGTCTCTTCTTCCCAGGGACCCCTTTCCCCTCACGTCTCTCCTGGTGAGCAGACAGGTCTCAGCTGTGGCTCCCTGCTGGGAATTGCTCCCCCTGAGCTCAGGAGGAGAGATGGAGGTGG
Organism: Micronycteris hirsuta; assembly: GCA_004026765.1. Taxonomy (NCBI): domain Eukaryota; kingdom Metazoa; phylum Chordata; class Mammalia; order Chiroptera; family Phyllostomidae; genus Micronycteris; species Micronycteris hirsuta. Next base: position 6,744 of record PVJI01033177.1, read on the forward strand.
GAGGAACTCCATTCAGGGAACCAGGGAAGGCTAGAGGTCACTTCCTAGGAAGGAAGAGGCCCATTGATAAGAACTGGAATGAGGCCATGGGGCTGGCACCAGTGAGCAAAGGTGAGAGTGGGGCTCAGAGGCAAGTGGGGTGACCACGTGGGCTTTCAGGATGTGTGCACAGCCTGTCTTTACTCCTGGGACAGTGGGAAGCTACTGAGGGTGCTGGCCTTGGGGATGCCGTCGCCAGGTTTATAATCTGTGCTGGTTTAGGTTCTACTCAGAATCCTTTTATTCTTTCCAAGAGAAGCTCCACCTGACACAGCATCATCGTAGGCCAGGCCGTGTGCTAAGCATACTATTTGTATGACTGCCTCTTCCTTGGGGCCCCACAGCTCATCCAGGGGGATGCTGGGACTCTATTTTGTCCCCAGTCCATTCCAGGTCTCTGTCTGGCCCTTTGCAATGGAGCAAGGGGCTATTTTTAGCTCCCTGGGTGTTAGAGTGGGTGAGCCAGACTCGCCCCCTTTTGATGTCACATCTAATGTACTCAGCATCAAAAGTTCTCGAGACAGAAGGACCCCTGACATTCACCTTTCACACACTCTCACCTGCTGCTTGAACTCACTCTAATCGCCACTATGGGGTATCAGGAGGCGAGCAGAAAGCACCCGTGTGGATGGAGAGACCCACCCCCGGATGGCAGACCTCCCTTCCCGTGTGGGGGCTGAGGCTGCCTGGCCAGCTGCCCTCAAGGGTGAGGGTGTCTGAAACAGGGGTCAGGAGGGGCTGAGCCCGGGATGTGTCAGCTCATTGGTTAGTCAAGTCCCCACTGGAATGAGGCCAAGCAGCTGGCACCAGTGAGCAAAGGTGAGAGCAGTGGGAAATCACTTGGGAAAGCAATGAGTGAGGGTGAGTCAGTCACTCATGAAGTCCAGAAGCACTTGCTTCTGAACCCCGTTAGGAATGAGGCAGGGCTGGTGAAGGGTGTCCCTAACAACCACCATTTGTTGAGAAACTACCAAGCACTTGACACTTGATAGCCCTTGTCCTTATCCTAATGACAAGCCATTTCACAGACGAGGAAACTGAGGCTCAGAATAGTTATCTAGTCCCAGTTGCATGCCTCTTAAGCAACACAGCTCTGCTTTGAGCCCGGAGCTGTTTGTGTTCCAGAGCCTGCCCCGCTCACTGAGAGCACAGCCCTCCGGCGGGTGCCGAAGGGCCTGGGCCTCTCTCGTGAGCAGGGACCCGAAAAGAGGCTCTGTCCCTGCTGTGCAGATTAGTCTGCTCTTACAGCTCAGCAGCTCAGCCCCAACTGGCTAAATACATCCCAGCAACTGTTTGTTAAGGCAGCACTGTGGTGGCGATGTAATGGGCACCAAGAAGCATTCCCTTTTCTGTTTACACCTGAGTACAAATTATATCCAGAGCCCTCAAGTCCTGCAGAGATAGGTCACCCAGCGCCCCACATTGCATGCAGTCACAAAATGACTTATATGGGTTTTGACTTTCAAAATATGACCCGGAGTATCCAGTAGATGCTGGATGTTGCCAGAGATGTGGTGGAGGGGCTTCCTGGCCATTGAGGTAGGGCAGACTAGATAGCATCTCTGTCTTAACTAGTGTGTGTGTGTGTGTGTGTGTGTGTGTGTGTGTGTGTGTGTGTGTGTGTGTGTGTTGGACTGGGAGAGGGGAAGGGGAGGCTGAGCATCTGGGAGGGTCTCCAGATGTTCCTCCCTAAATTCAACTGTTCCTATTCTGCTTTAATTTACTGTGTGTATATTGGAGGCCTTATGCTAAAAGCAGTTGGAAAACCACTGCTAGAAGGAACAGTGAGCTAACGAAGAACTGTGAGCAGAAAAGTGAGGTAAGATTTGCATGTTAGGAATGTCCCTCTGCTTGCAGGGTGGAGGGGGGGTAGGAGGGAAGCGAGAGTGGAGGTGCTAAATTGGTTGGGAGGGGCCGCAGCGCTGCTGGAGAGAAGGGCAGAATAGTAGGGGATTTGGGAGTAAAATCGAGGGATTAGGCGGTTGTGGAGTGTGCAAGATGAGAAAAGGGGGTTGTGTGTAATTCACTGTCCCGGTCTGGGAGGACCGGGGTGGGTGTCGCGGAGCTGGAACACAGAAGGGAGGGCAGTTTCTTAGGAAGGTGGGAGCACCGGGTGCTGCGCATGCGGCATGAATGCTCACGGGGCATTCCAGGTGCAGACCAAAGGTAGGTAAGCTGCATCTTCAAGGCCGGCGGAGCCGTCTGGGCTCTAGGTATAAACTTGGATTTTCAACATAGATCTGTCATTTAAAGTTACATGAAGGGATGAAAGAACCCAAGGGGAAAGGATAGCTAGAAAAGGGCCCAGGAACGTACCCTGAGAAATCCAACGTTAAGTGGGTGCAGAGAAATTGGAGCTGGGAAAAGAAACAGCACAGAGGCCGTGTGTTAGTGAGCAGCTGGATGGAAGAGTCTGAAGCCTGGGAGAAAGTACTAGATGCAGATTTGTGAGTCATCTGCATCCCGGATGTCATCGAAATGATGGGAGAGGATGGGAGTGAGAAGAGTGAGCCTTGGAAACGTCAACTTGTCAGGAGAAAGGGAGGCGGAGAAGACCTGGAAGGAGATGGTGAAGAATCAGCCAGAGCAGTGTGACAAGGAAGGCAGAGTACTTTCAGGAGCTGGATCAGTCCGGGTACTTTTGACCACAAGTAATCGAATAGCTGAATAAACTTGGCTTAGGAGCTTTCACTCGCTCACAGGGGTCCAGGGGTCACAGGCAGCAGTTCCAGGGTTGGTTCAACGGCTCAGTAAGTCGGGCGTCTCTTGGGCTTTTCCTCACGTTTGCAAGATGGCTACAGCAGCTCCATACATCAATTTTTCACCAAAAACATGGCTTTCTTATCATGTCTCTCCTTCCCCTTAATCATAAAGTAAATCTTTCCCACAGTCTCTCCCAGTTAGACTCTCCCTCAGGTCCCATTACTCAGCTCTGGCAGGAAGGAGGCTGGCAAGGTAAACGGCTAGCATGTCAGTCTCATAGTAGAAGCTGAGCTCTCACTGCAAGAAGGCGGGAGAAAGACTGCCAGTCCGGAGGATGGCAACGGGGTCTGCATCCATAGCCCACAGAGTCGAGAGGCTCCAGAAGCAGGGGGTGGTAAATAGTTTTCGCTAAAGCACGCGGCTCAGAGCCATGAACACAGTGATTTAACAATAATGGAGTATAAGATGTTTACCAAAGCAGTTCTGGTAAATTGGGGGAGAAATAGAAAATGCAATTATAAGTGAATTGAGAAATGAATGGGGATAAGAAAGTGAAAGAGATAGTGTAGACCAATGGTTCTGAACGGGGGAAGTTTTGTCCTCTGGGGGACATTTGGCAAGGCTTGGAGACAATTTTGCTTGTCACAACTAGGAGTTGTCCACAACTATCACAGCTGGGGGAGGAGCTATCCCAGCTGTCACTACTGGCATTAGAACCCTCTGCCGTCTTTGCAAACTGAAAGGAACACATCTGTGGTGGTCCATGCTAGGGGTGCTGCTGAGTATCCTGCAGTGCTGTTATGGGCTGAACGTTGTGTCCGCCCAGACCCGTATGTCGAAGCCCTAACCCTTCCTGCGATAGCAGTTGGAGATGGGCCTTTGGGAAATGGCTAGGGTTAGATGAGGTCATGAGGGCGGGGCCCTGGCCCGATGGAATTAGTGTCCATATAAGAAGAGGCACAGGGGCGTTTGCAGTCTCTCTGAGCACTCAGAGGGAAGGCCAGTGGGGGTGCGGAGGTGACCGGCTGCACGCCCTCACTAGAAACCACGCCCTTCCAGAACTTGGTCTCGGTCTTCCAGCCTCCGTAACTGTGAGAAGTCAATGCCTGTTGTGGAAGCCATCCGGTCAACAGTATTTTGTTATGACAGCCCAAACGAACTAAGATAAATGTGCAGGATAGACCCCACGACAAAGAATATCCGGTCCAAAATGTCAGAGGTGCTGAGGCCCATAAACCCCAGTGCGGATTCGTCTTTTAAGAAGTCGCATCGAGACTTCCGCCAAGATGGCGGCGTAGGTGGACGCACTGCGCCGCTGCTCACAACCAGAGAGTTTAAACAATGAACTCAATATCAAAAAATAAACAACGGACAGAATTGAACTGAAGGGAAGTCTGACACCCAGGAAGTTGGGGAGGACATACATCCAGGCCGGTAAGCAGAGCAGAACCGAGCGGAGGAGCAGAGTGAGAGGCAGTTTGCCCGGAGGAACTCACCCCGGGAGCGCATGACCCTGAGCAACGGGTGAACCTTGCAGGCCGGCAGCGTAACTGGAGAGGCCAGTGGGAACCAGCAGGGCCGAGACTGGAGGAAAAGGCAGTCGAGAACTGGGGAGCAGAGGGTGATAGGGAGTGGCGGTGAACAGCAGATGCCATTGCTCCCTCCCAGGCCCCGCCCCCAGAGGAAACGTCACAAAAAAACGACCCAGGTTACCAGGCACCAACAAACACCTAAGACTCCGACAGGTGCTAAGACTCCGACAGGTGCGCCGAGATAAAAAAGAATGAAAATGGCCAAAACGAAAGATCAGAACAAAGTACAACTAATGGACGAAGAGATAGCCAAATTAACAGATGCCCAGTTTAAAACACTGGTAATCAGGATGCTCACAAAACTGGAAGAAATAGTTGAACAAATGAACAATACGATAAAGATAATGGAGGAAGATTTACAGGGAACCAATAGGGAAAAAAAGGAAGCTGGGACTCAAACCAATGCGGTGGACCAGAAGGAAGAAACAAGAATTCAAAAAAATGAG
>PVJI01033178.1:0-11500 GCA_004026765.1 Micronycteris hirsuta
TAATACAAGTAATAGTATTAGTCCCATACTTCAGGGGGAAAACTGAGGCTTAGAGAGCTTAATTGATTTTCTCAGTCATGAAGCCAGAATTCAAAGCCAGAAGTACTTGATGGCAAATTCCTTTCTTAACCACATGGGACAGAAAGAAAGGATTAGTTCTGAGTTTTTAATATGGACATCTGAGTAAATAACGATTTCATTAACAGAGATATGAAATCATATCAATTCAGGGAATCATATATCAATGAAAACATATTAAGGAAGAGCGAATTTGTAAGAAGAGACAAGACCAAAAACTTGTGTTTGTGGCACGCTGATTTTAAGGCATTTGCAGAGTGTCATGGCGCAGAGACAGAGGGGTAAGATTAAACAGTCGGGGTGTCCCAGAGTTGCTCAGTGGGGAAGATGTCACGGAAGGACAAGGGCCTCGGGAAGAAGTCCACCAAACTGACTGACCATGTGGTCCACACCAGGTATTGGAGGAAAACAGAGGGAAAAAAGAGCCAATAACCCAGAATAATCAGAAGTCAAGACCAAAGAAGACATTTTATAGATTTTTAGGGGAGTGAGGGAATGTACAAGGCAGGAGGAGAGGCACTGGAAATGCTGGGACAGAGCAGTGCTCAGGTGACAGTGTGCCTTGAGTGACTATGTTTCCACGGCGGTGATCACAGGGCAGCACGCATTAGATGGAGCGACCGCAAGGACCTTCAAATCCCCCAGATGACGAGTGAGACTTTAAATCAACACATAGAGAGGGAAAGGGAAAGGAGGTGACCGGAATTTTGATTAAAGGAGTAATAATTAAAATTTCTGAGCTTCAAATAAGAGGCTCTTACCCGAGGATGGTTGAACAACGGTCTTAAAGTATTTAAGAAAAAGTAGCCACCAGAACGTTCTACGTAGCTGCTGACCCTGATTCAAAAGAGGGGCAGATAAATAAACGTTTCGCTTGAGAAGGTTTCTTTTGTCAGAGTGGAAAGGTAGAAGAAAGCTCTCAGAAAAGCTGAAGGACACAGTATTACTAACAACAGAGGGAGCAGCACAGCGGGCATCGGGAGCTACGAAGTAAAGACGAACAAAGGTGGGGGAAAGCCGAGACTGGCAACAAGAATGAAAACAGGCAGGCTGCTCGGAAGGTTGTCTGGGATAGATAATTACAGGAAGAAAGGTAAATGTGCCACAGGTCTTTGATACATGGAGATCACAATGACTCCACAAAATCTTTAAGACTATAACTTAGCCCTGGCGGGGTGGCTCAGTTAGTTGGAGCGTCATCCTGTGCACTCAGGGGTTGCGGGATCCATCCCCAGTCGGGGGCGGGCGAGGGGGGGGGCATGCATTGGGGGGGTGTGTGTAAGGGGGCACCTGATCAATGTTTCTCTCTCACACTGATGGCTCTCTCCCCATCCCCTCTCAAATCAGTAAAAGTGTCCTCGGGTGAGAATTAAAAAAAGACTATAAAATTATCCTTTTAGTTTAAGGACAGAGGTTCAGGCAGGTATGTGCCAAGAACCAACCCAGTGCCAAAGAACTTGCTATGGAGAAACATGAGAACTCCTCACAGAAATAGGGAATTTGGGGACCGAAACTGAGACAGTTCTGAAGCCTTTTTTTAAAAAAAAAGATTTATTTTTATTTATTTTTAGAGAGAGGGGAAGGGAGGGAGAAAGAGAGGGAGAGAAACAGCAATGTATGGTTGCCTCTCACATGGCCCTCACGGGAACCTGGCCCACAACTCAGGCATGTGCCCCAACTAGGGATTGAACTGGGACCCTTTGGTTCCCAGCCCGCGCTCAATCCACTGAGCTACACCAGCCAGGGCAGTTCTGCAGCCTTTCAAGATGACATTAGTATAACTTTACCTGAAAGAAAAAAGGAACAACTTCTAGAATTACTCTCATTTGTACATTTCCTCAGTCAAAACATTTTATGACTTCCTCTTAAAAGTACACTTCTTATTATTAGCTGAGGGGCCGACTGTATTTAGCGATCCGAGAACTAGGACACACAGATGGACCCTGCGGGGAAGGACTCTGGGTGAGGCGATCCGTGTGGGTGTGTGTCTGTCTCTGTGCACATCAACACATTTTACAGCATCTGGGCTCTATTCTAGGTGAACATCAAAAAGCTAGAGCACAAAAATGTTTCAAAAACATGTTGCTCCTTTTATCTAATTCCCAAATAATGTCACAGTTTGCAATACAAATTGGAAGCACAGGATCTTCCAGTATGTCCAAAAAGGTAACCACCTCAGAGGATTACAGAGAGCAAATGGAAAGCATTCATTGCAAAGATCTAGACAGATGCCCAGTTGAACATTCCAAGTCATGGCCCAGGTATAATTCCAAGTACATTAAACTCCAAACCTTTTAGGCTAAGAGAACGGAAAATAAATATAACAATACCCATGTTCAACCAGAAAGTACTCACACCTACGTAAGTAATTTTAAATGCCTGAGATGAAAGGCTTAAAGACTTTAAGAGCACACTGCCAGGCTTTACTTACAAACACCATCGATGTAATCCTGCATAAGGCTTGCATCCGTCAAGACCCAGAGGCCACATTCCTAGAAAGAATAATTAAAATTTTCTTTTAAATTAATTAATCTTTTAAGTTAATCTTTTAAAATAAAGCTGCCTAAAGAGTCACAGCTGTTTCCCATACTCCTAACTCACTGTTGCTCATTTGTTTTTATGCAAAATATTAAAGTCCCTTTTTTTCACTCTTGTCCATTTTTGAGTGTTTAGGTATATACATGAGTATACATTCTCTCTCTCAGACACGGATACACACATGTGTAACAAGCCAAGGAAAGTGATATAAAGGCAATAATGACAATTCCATTAATTTCTCAATAGTGAATTTTCCCATTTGCTTTTAAAACTGGAAGGATGATTATCTTTCCATTTTAAATTATACTTATATATACTCTGCACTTCAGCAATGCATTTAATAAAAGGTTTACACTTCATAATTCATATCATTAATTCTAAAAGTATCTGCAACAGTAAAAGATATTAATATCTTTTCAAATTACACAGTAAACTAAACATACCTGAAAGACTGCAAAAGAATTCAGAAACATGCCTAAGTAATATCCTGTGTTATAAAGTTCCAACTCATGGACCACCTAAGCAAAAGACAAAACACATGAAATGGATACATTTGTATCAACCTGTTCTTTCTTCTGCAACATTTCTTACATGTAACTTAGATAACACACAGCCCACATACTTATCAAATTTGAAAATGACACAAACAGAGAAATATGTGAGTGCCTTGTTCATGATTCAATCAGCCAAAATTATATTTCTTATTTAAACTTATTTTTATTCTGTTCAGCAATCAAGACTTCCTAGGAAGTATGGGCTTGAGTTTTGCCCAGGAGGAATTTAAATGCCACTGGTTGACAAGACCAACACATAGAGGTCAGCATTAAAAATGGCCAATACTTTTGGCAGAGATAAATGAGCTAAATTCAATGGTTGAAATAAGTTCTGCAAAATATCAGTAAAATGTTGTAAAATAACACAAAGAAAAAACCCACAAAAGATGAAATGCAAATTAATAAGCAGAAAAAATACTCAACCTCACTGATAAAGCAATGCAAATTACAACACCCATGAGACAGTATTTTTCAATGAGATATTTGCATGTATCACATTAGCAATGTTATTTTTTAAGAGAAGAACTCTTTGCTAGCAAGAGTGAGTAAAATTGGCAGTCCCTAAAAAAAGTTAAACACAGAATTAGAATATGGTCCAGCAATTCCACTCTTATGCATATACCCCCAAAAAAACCTGAAAATATAGACTCAAAGAGATACTTGTATGTCAATGTTCATTGCAGCATTAGTCACAATAGCCAAAAGGTAGAAATAGCTTAAGCATCCATCAACAGAAGAATGGACAAGCAAGATGTGGTTTATACATCCAATGGAATATTATTAAGCCATAGAAAGAAATAGTTTTGATATAAGCTACAATACGGATGAACCTTGAAAACATTATGCTAAGTGAAATAAGGTAGACACAAAAGGACAAATATTAAATGATTCTACTTACATGAAATAGCTAGGATAGGCACATTCATAGAGACATAAGTAATTAGAAGTTACCAAGGGCTGGGGAAAGGAAGGAATGGGGAGCTATTCCTTGGTGGTTACAGACCCTCTGTCTGGAGTGATGAAAAAGTTTTGGAAAGACACCATCACCGCTGGTGATGGTTGTACAACATTATGAATGCAACTGAGGCCACTGAGTAGTGCTTTTTAAAAAATTGTACTTTTATGTTATAAATATTTTACTACAATAAAAAAGTTAAGATATTAAACTCTTTCAGTAACTATTTTGATACATCTTCCATAGCTACATTAGCATTAACCATACAAATTAACACAAAGGCATGAATAAAAATCATAAAAGATTGTAAGTAGAAGTTTAAAAAAACCAAAGTTTAAAATTAAACACCCACAACCACTGCTTCTGCTCTGCTAACAACCACTATTGCATCCATGGTAAGCAAACATGGTGCTAAACAGGCACCAAGAGGACAACACCGAATGAGAAAACAAACTTTCATACTATCGCAACAAGCGGGCAAATAGTTACTTGCCCGCGTACAGACAATGGAGACAGAGCCAGACATAATAAAGAGGAAAAGGTTCCAGTTCCATGACCCAAACTCTGCCACAGAATACTAATACGTGCGAGGTCACCTTCTGCTGACGCTCAGGCATGAACTGATGAAGTCACCTAGGAAGAAGCATCTATCTCATGAAGCGATCCTTTTTGTCTCACTGACTCAATAAAAAGGCACTGCCAAAACTGCAGCACAGGCTGATGAAGGGAAGGCTGGTGTCTGAAAATTATTCCTGAAGAATTGAGTATGCTTAACTTATTCCAAGGCATTCAATGGTCTCTTGACAGCACCTACAAATTTAACAAGAATGAAAGAAGCCAAAATAGGCTATGGTCACAGCCCATTGACTCCCCTCTCCAGAGCTAACTCTGGAGAAACAACAGAAGCAAGCAGGAAACTTGGGTGTGCCGGTCAGAAGAGGAAAGCCTGGGAAGAGTGAAGGAGGTCTCCAATTGCCACGTTGGGAGGAAGTGGATGGCTGAAAGCCACTAGAGGCAGCAGTCAGGGAACAGGCTGGAGGAAAGGTTTTTAGGTTCTGCTCTTGCTTCTCCCAGGCGAAAGCCTCAGCAAGGTCATTCCTTGCAATTTCACCGCCAAAGTCATCAGTGGCAACAGCAGCCCAAACTGCCTGTGCAGCTGTCAGGAAGACAACACCAGGTCAGCACCTCTGCCCGTCTAGTGTGAGAAAGGGAGGAAATAGGAGGAGCACAGACCCCTTGGCTCTCAACCATTCACTCTTCCTCCCCTGCTCCTTCAGATCCTCAGCACTGCTGGATCATAATCTCAAGAGACCGCCTCTTCCTGGTGTTGCTTTTCCCTAAAAGCTTACAAAAGAAACACTGGATGGAATCAGGCAATACACAGCAAGGATCAAGAGTAGCTCTCTAGTCCCTGCAGCTCACCTCGCCCCTCGCTTTAAATTCACAAGACTGACCCAGATTGGAACAGGGTGTCCAGCCTCCCCAACAGACATTATCAGAGTAGCTGCCAAACCAACTGGACATTCAAAGAGCATAGCTTCCATAAAAGACATCCAACAAGACAACATAGCGTGTGAAGCAAAATATTGAAAAAGTCAGTTCAACATTTAAAACATATGTAGTAAATATACATAAGGAGAGAGGGAAAATATAAGCAATATAAAACAAGTACAAAAGATAACCAAAGGAAAATAATAGATATTACAAATATAATAGTTGACATAAGAACCCAATATAAGAGATTAAAGTAGGATAGATGCAGCTGACAAATGATCAGTGAGCTGAAAGTCAAATGAGGAACTCTCCCAAAGAAATACAGAAAAGACAAAAACATAAAACAAAAAGCTAAGCAATGCAGAGGAAGTAGCAGTGCCAATCTCTAAATAATAGAAGTCCCAGAAAAAGAGAAAAATTAAAATGTAGAAGAGGAAATATATGAAGAAATAATAGATGTAAGTTTCCAGAGCTAAAAAAAAAAAAAGGGGAAAGTATAGATTTAAAAAGCAGTCAATCATAACACAGAATGGTAGTTCTGTACGACACCAACATGATCTGGCCAGAAGTGGGGAGAAGGTGGAGACAGGAGCAGAGACAAAAAAAAATGTACAAGAATATGAGAACAAACCAAAGCACTTGTCTTGTTAGACGAAGATACAAATGTTGATAACTGCGAGAAAGCAATAAGAATAATAAATATGAGTGTGGTTCCTGAGTTAAGGACATCCATCATAAAAACAAAAATAGAATGTATAACTTGCAAAACCAGAAAAACGAAATATGATCTTGTCCATAAAAGAATTAAAAGAAACAAAAAATAAGTCTAAATTTTAAAATATTTAATAACAACTATAATTGCAAGTTTAAAATTAAACATATATAAAATAAATAAGCAGAAATATCCTAATTAGAACAAGAATTACTGTACATGTATCAATGAGTTAAATAAGGTTATTAAAAGACATTGACTATCAGATTAGATTAAAAAACAAATGCAAAATATAGATATGTGCTATCGGTAAGATATACTTAAAACAAAAACTTACAAAGGGTTGAAAATAAAATGATAAAAAAATTCCCCAGGCAGGTGTGAACCTAAAGAAAGTTGGGGTAGCGATCTTCGTATCTGACATTTAATATAAATATAGAGAGATAGGGAGACAGAAAGACAGAGGCAGAACGAGACACAGAGAACATGAGCATTAGATAGACGTGTATGTGTGTACGTGTATGCGTGTGTACATATATAGGAAATAAAAATGAAATACATTAAGATATTTACATATCTGTAAAATGAGAGCTATGACCATATCCAGCTAAATCAAATGCAAGATGCTATACACTTTTGAGAATAATGTGAATTTTAGTAAAGTCAAGAGAAAAAAATATGACCAATGGGTTTTTAAGGAGTTTTTTTAAAAGATTGAAGAAAATTAGCTGTAAAGGCTGAAAAAAAGTATAATTTTTCTCAAGAAGATTGATTTTACAACACGATGACCAAATTATCTTAAACATACATATCTTTCTTCTTGACATGTTGTTAATCTCTACTTAATCAATTAAGGGGCGTAAGTTATACAAGCTACATTTCAACTGACAACGGCACACAAGGACATATCAAGAACTTACAGATAAAAATGAAAGGACTAATAAATAGGGGATTCGTTTGCATAATGCTAGATGTTAATACACTTCTTGCTTTGTAAATTTTCTGCAGATTCACATGATTTCACTCCCTCAATGCACTGCAAATTCCTGATTGTGCAGAGACCGTAATTATTTATAACCATTATGAAGCCAGACAGGTTACTTCAAAACTATCAAAAGCTTTCTTCTCCACTGTCACCCAGAATTGGGCAAGTCAATTTCCCAGTTTTGTCTCAGGAGTCTTAAATTAAAATATAGTATGAAAATGAGAACAAGGCTGGCATTTTATTGAAGAATGTAAGAACTATGATACTTAACCAGAAAAAAAAAACACAATAATATGTGATAATAAAAATATCTCACAACAAAAAAAAAAAAGAAAGAAAGAAAATGAGGGGAAACTCCAGGTGGCACTTCTCACATAAGATAGCAAAGACTCAACCACACCAGCCTCTTTCCAACATAAGGACTGGAATGCAGATCCTTTTTATTTGAAAGCTTTACTGGTTATTGGTTTATACTTGAAGAGGAACTAATGAAATTTTCTTTAGATATATGAAGCAGTACAATAGTTCTTTTTTCTCTTTAACATGTATTTTTGTAATGAAAGATAGCTAAACTCACATTTTCCATTGTAATATCATTTGAGGCGTTCATCAGGTTCACACTTTTGTCCACAGCTACAATCCCCACCACGGAGTGGGGCTGCGTCACGGAGACCCTAAGAGAGACTTTCTCAGCTGGTTCAGCAGTAGCTTTACTCCAGAAGAGGTTTACCTAAGAAAGGGAGAAAACAGGATTGATTTATTTTACCAGTTAAAGCACTATTTACATATATTACCAATAACAGATCAATGACTCAAAATTTAGCAAAAAAAATCTGCATTTGCCATTGCTCAGGGATCATTTTAAAACCATACATAAACCTTCTCTAAGAAAAAAAAAAATTTTTAAACTTTACTCCCACCGTGTTTGCAAGTGATGGTCCTTCTCACAATGACAAAAATCTGAGTTACCCTTTACTTCTCTACCTTTCCTCTTCCCTTTCTCCACCCCTCACAACTCAACTCCCAGCCAGTGCTAAAAGGAAACAGCAGTGTCTGCCATACTTGGAGAAGGTAGCAGCTTTAATGAGAACAATGGCTCATTTTAATATGTATAAAATGATTTACTTCCACTTGACACTTTTGTAATCAGGTTAATTTTCAGAGTGAGGTCCAAGGGGGTTTCCTATGCAAGTTACACACCTTAGGCTGTAACAATCCCTGGTGTAGTTGGAGACCAGACTCCACACACAGATCTCCACATACAACATAGCCAAGCTCTTTGTAAATGTGCCCTGCCTTAGTTTCCAGGCTGATGAAATGGATAAACTGAAGCCTGCTCTGCTTTCACATATCATTGCCGACAGCCTCCCTCCCTCCGGCACCCTTCAGTTCGCTGTCATGACAGCAGCAGCAACCCCATGCTAATTCAATATTGCCGCTGGAGTTCCACGCCAGAGCAATACTGACTCCACCATCTGAGAAATCCTAAAATAACTCAAAATGGATTTGAGTTAAAATCTTAAAGCCAAGAATCATAACTTACGAATAAGACCACAGAACCCAATAACGCCACATTAAAAACTATAGATATAATAACTAAATATGAAGAGGCTGAATATGAAGAAATGAATATAAATTTGTAACCAGTTTAGTTTAATAATACTTTTCTAAAAATGTTTACAGTTGTCAGACTTTGCTAATATAAAGCTTTCTTTTAAACATTATTACCTTAAGTCTTACCTTATTTTTGAAAACAAGCTCAACAGGAATTTTTAGAACATCATTTATAATTTCCCCATCGTCTTCAATATAATACACAATCACACAGGCTGTTGGAGCCCAAGAATTTTCTGGTGTCAAAGAGAACGTTGTTGCATTTTGCTTGCCTACTGCCACCAACTGTCCCCTGGATACTACCTGAAAAAAACAGCAGTCGAGTTTCATTTTATGCTCAAGCTAGTGAGAATTTCAACTGCAGCTACATTCATCACAATTGTAACTATACACACAAATTTTTTACTTAAACCAACTTCAAAGTCATTGTGAACGCCAGAAAGCCTCCGGGACCGACACAGAGAGCAGAGGCTGGGAAACAGGCAACGATGGCCGAAGCGACAGTAGTAGCTTCACAGTCAAGAACCTACTTCCTGCATTAGTTACAATAACCAGGATGTGGAAGCAACTTACTGTCCATCGGCAGGCAAATGAATAAGGAGGATGTAGGACATCCATACAATGAAATATTACTCAGCCATAAAACGAATGAAATCTTGCCACCTGCAACAACATGCATGGACCTAGAGGGCATTGGGCTAAATAAAATAAGTCAGAGAAAGACAAATACTACATGATTTCATGTATGCGTGGAATTAAAGAGCAAAACAAATGAGCAAACCAAACAAAACAGAAACTCAGAGATACAAAGAATGAACTGATGGTTGCCAGATGGGAGGCGGGCGGGGGGCGGGCAAAAATGATGAAATAGGTGACGTACAGACTGCCAGCTGCAGTCCCAGGGCTGTAAAGTGCAGCACATAAAATGTAGTCAATACTATAATAACTGTATATGGTGGAAGGTGGGTACTAGACTTATGATAGTCACTTCGTAAGGTGTATAAATGTCTAATCAAACCACTATGTTGCACACCTGAAACTATATAATATTGTATGCCAAATGTAATTTAAAATAAACAAATTTTTTTAATTTAAAAAAATCTATCCTTTATTTTTTTTTCTTTTACTGATTCTAGACAGAGGGGAAGGGAGAGAGAAAGAGAGAGAAACATTGGTGTAAGAGAGAAACTTCAATGGGTTGCCTCTTGCACACGCCCCACATTTGCACTGGGATCCAAACCTGCAACCCAGGATGTACCCTAACCAAGGATCAAACTGGCAGCCTTTCAGTTTGCAGGACGATGCCCAACCAACTAAGCCACACTGGCCAGGGCAAAAAAAAAGTCTATTTTTGAGTGGAAGGAATACAAAGCACCATTGGGAGCCCTAGGTTATCAAACCTACAAGTCTGAATATAGCAATTTTACTTTCTTTTTTGTTTTTCTTATATTTTATAATTTCCTACAATGAAGATATGTGGCATATCTAATAAAATTAAAATTTTAAACATAATGCAACATTTAATTATCCTTCTTAAATTAGAAATGCAAATATAGGCAAAGAAAAAAGACAAGATATTGTGATTACAGTATAACCAGGGCAGGCTAAAAAGGTGTGAGGCTGAATTTTAAAAATTACTAACTTTAGTCCTGGCCGGTGTGGCTCAGTTGGTTAGGTGAAGCCAAAGGTTGCCCGTTGGATTCCCCATCAGGGCGCATGCCTGGGCTGCAGGCTGGTCCCCGGTTGGGCATGTGAGAGGCAACCAATCAATGTTTCTTTCACACATCAATGTTTCTCTCCCTCTCTTTCTTCTTCCCTTCCCCTCTCCCTAAAAATAAATTAATTAATCTTTTTTTAAATCTTATCAAATTAACTTTGATATAGACATAAGTTAGACACTATTTAAGATGATTCCATAATAGATCATAAATTTAGATTCTATAACAGATTACCATGTAGCTTAACTCCTTCCATTGCTTGTTGCCTCTGACCACCAACTCAAAAGGTGACCCCACCTATAAAAAAAAATCTTAATTAATGTGTACATATTAATGACATAAAAGTATAATTATATTGTAATTATCAAGTGATTGCAAGCATTACCTTTATATTTTCATCTCTTGTTTTGAGCTGGATGTATGTTTTACTAGGAGACTTAAACACGCCATAAACGGCCATGCTACCCACACTATTAAGAAAAAAGGCCTGTAACAAAAGAAAAGGAAGCTATAAATTTTCATCTTTGGCAACACCTTGAGAAAAGATGCTACCTGCTGAATGATTACTGAAAAGCAAATGCACTTTTACTTTTTTTCATGCAGGAAAAATACATCCCCCAGACATAGGATCTTCGACACTTCATAGCTTATACTATAAACCAACTGACATCTATAAAACATAGAAGAGGGTCTTCATCATCATGATCTAAGAGGAAAAAAGCAGTCCTAACTCATTTCAGAAACAAAGGTATATTATCAGAAAATACTGTTAAGAGAGAATGATATAAAAAGATTCCATTCCTTCTCTCCACAACACAGAGCTTATTTACAAACAAGAAATCATTATTAGCC
>PVJI01033179.1:0-11504 GCA_004026765.1 Micronycteris hirsuta
ACTTTTTCTACCTCTGTAAACTTCATATAAACTATTGCTTGTATTCAAAAAAAAGAAAGATTGATACAACAGGAAAAAATACATACCACAATTCTCTTATGCAATCTGTTTTTTACTTGATAACTTGAAGTGAGTTTGACTACTTGTAATCAGTGTATAGCAAGCCATTCAGATAGGCTAGGAAGATACATAGTATCACACTGAGCTCGAATCAATGCTAACCACCTTATTTTTCCTATAGCTGTAAGATTCTGTGACCGGTGCCATTTGATCAAGCCAGATCGCTGCCACCACTGCTCTGTCTGTGCTATGTAAGTGACAGCCATATTTCCCCTAGGCTGAGCTTGGCCATTGATGGTTGCCTAGACAATAATCTGACTGGTCTTAAGATGTAACAATTCCTAAATAAAAACATTTCCTATCAATCATAATGAGTACATGCCAAACACCCTAACAGGGATGATGATTCAAACTATTCTAAGGACACGTGGACAAAACCAAGGGTAGGGATGGAAGCAAGGGAGGGAGGTGGGTTTGGTTGGGAGGGGAGGAGAGGAGTCGGGGGTAAATGCAAACAACTGTAATTGAACAATAAAATAAATTAAAAAAAAAACAAACTGTTCTAAGGATAGGAAAGAAAAATCAAACCCCATTTTAAAATTAAATATTTTATTTTAGAACAGTTTTAGATTAATAGAATTATTGTAAAGATAGTTCTCATATGTCCCACACCAAGTTTCCTTACTATTAACATCTTATATTAATATGGTAAATTTGTTACAATTAATGAACAAATATCTATACATTATTTTTTTACTGAAATCTATACTCTATTTAGATTTCTTCAGTTTTCCTCTAGTGCTCTTTTTCTGTTCTAACATCCCATTCAGGACACCACATTACATTTAGTTGTCATGTCTTCTTAGGCTTCTCTTAGCTGTGACAGTTTATCAGACTTTATTTATTTTATTTTTTTAAAGATTTTATTTCTTTTTACAGAGGGGAAGGGAGGGAGAAAGAGAGGGAGAGAAACACCAATGTGTGGTTGCCTCTTGAGCACCCCCTACTGGGGACTTGGCCTGCAACACAGGCATGTGCCCTGACTGGGAGTTGAACCTGTGACCCTTTGGTTTGCAGGCCGGCACTCAATCCACTGAGCCACACCAGCCAGGGCTTTACTTTTTTTATAACTTGACAGCTTTTAGGATTTTCAGGTATTTTGTAGAAAATACTTCAGTTGGGATTTTTCTCAAGAATAGACTTGGGTAATGTATTTTGGGGAGGAAGATCATAGAGATATAGTGCCATTCTCACTGTATCATATCATAGTATAACATGATATGATATCATAGTACATAGTATAAACATGACTTATTACTGTGATGTTAATCTTGAGCATCTGGCTTGAGGTAGTGTTTGTCAGATATCTCCACTATGAAGTGACTCTCTCCCGATTTCCAAACTGTACTCTTTGGAAGGAAGTCACTAAAGGACTGAGTTATGCTCCCCCTCCTTGAAGGCAGAATACCTACGTATGTTATTTTTTTTTAAAGATTTTATTTTTATTTATTTTTAGAGAGAGGGGAAGGGAGAGAGAAAGACAGGGAGAGAAACAGCAATGTATGGTTGCCTCTCACACGGCCCTCACGGGGACCTGGCCTGCAACCCAGGCATGTGCCCTGACTGGGAATCGAACTGGGACCGCTTGGTTCCCAGCCCGCGCTCAATCCACTGAGCTACACCAGCCAGGGCCTACGTATGTTATTTTGAATTCTTCTGCATGGGTTATTTGTCTCTTCATTTATTTATTTATCCAATCATTTATTTATGTCATTATGTACGTATGGATAATTATTTTATATTTTGTGTATAACTCAGTACTACTTTGTATTGTTACTCAAATTGCTTCAGCTTTGCAAAACCCCATTTTTATGTTAATAAATATAATCTTTATATCTTTCTTCTTTCTTGGGTACTTGTTCCACCTGTATTTATTTCAGCCTTGATTCAAATACAGACTGTAGCCATATATTTTCTTCTGTACTTTTAGTAAACTAAGTACTGAGCAAAATGAAGGATGATATCTTAGACTTCTCTGTATCAATATCCTAGAATTCACAGTCCCTTTTAAAGGTTGGATTTTTAGGCATGTAACTTGTTACCAGCATGATCCTATAAATTGTTGTGATTGGCTAGTCATAGAAAGAACTGAGAACATGATAGTTTTAGAGTAGCTATAGTGGAAATCTAGGAATGAGTGTACTGGCATCATGTACAAAATACTGGTGAGACCTTGAGTTCAATTATGAGGTGCTGCTTCATTTCCATAGCCCTGCTCACCACACTGTATTTTGCTCCTTTTTTAGGTGTGTATTAAAAATGGACCATCACTGCCCTTGGTAAGTCTCTTTTATTTAATTCTTCCTCTAAAAAGGTCAAAGTTACTCTATATGCCTACTTTACTGAGCATAGTTGTAACATGACTGATTCTACTATTCACTGGTCTTTTTATGTGTAGGAAGAACAGGGGGCTTAACATTTTAAAGCAAAAGTGAATATGCCACCAAAGGCATGGTAGTGAATTCTCATGGTCACAAAGTTATTGGTCTCTTGTCCATTAGCTTTAGTAATTAGGCATAGTAATGAAATAGAACATAAATAGTTCTTCTCTTTGACATTACACAATCAGTTCTGGGGTTTTTTGGGGGGTGGGGTTTTGGGGTTTTGTTGGGGGTTTTTTTGCTGTCTTGATGTTTGAAATACTCTGAATTGTTAACTTAAGCAATTCTTCACAATTTCTCTCTCTGATCTAGAGAACCAGCCTGAAATCATCTAAATACAAAGAGAACATGCCACACTGTACTAAGTGTAGCTGCTAAGATTTTAATAGGTCTTCAGCATCCAAAATCTAGATTTGCTTGGGTGTGTCAGGAACCAGTCCAGAATGATAAGAATGGCCAGGTGTCTCTGTGCCTGTAAATGAAAGTAGAAACAAATGAGACATAAACTTGTTTTTCTAATCTGTTCCTCTCAAGGGACTTTGTTTCTGTTGAGTTCCTATGCAACGTATAATAAAACATCAGGAGCAACATACTTCCATTGCTTAATTCACTTATGTATCAGTGCGTTCTCAATAAATGGGTCCTGATTTCAAATTAGTTTTTCTCTTTTTTTTTAGGGTTAATAATTGCATTGGATTTTCCAACTATAAATTCTTCCTTCAGTTCTTAGCTTATTCTGTTCTGTACTGCCTGTACATTGCTACAACGGTCTTCAGCTATTTCATCAAATACTGGAGAGTAAGTTTAAAAATCCCCTGCCCTCCCCCCCCAAAAAAACCCAAGTGCACACCTACTCCAGTCTGTCACATTGTTCACCTTATCTTTTTTTTTTACATTTTTAAATAGCTAATATGGAAGTTATCAGAAGGGGAGATACCAAAAGCAAGTTTCCCATGTTGAATATTCTGTGATGCAGGAGATTGAAAGATTCCCATTGAACAATTTTCTGTCATATATGAGAATTTTTTAAGGCCTTCAGGAACCTGAACCCTTGACTTTTACTGATTCTTTACAATGTAGTTCTCTAGTCAAGTTTTAAAAATTCACATCTTACCAATCATAGATTTGAAAAATGTCGAAACAAATTCTACATCCTTAGTTTCTTAAGAAAAAGGAGTAACAAAGTACTCTCTCATTGTTAGAAAATAATTTCTAAGTCTTTATTCAATGGAGAGTTCCAAAATTCCTACTGGAAAGAAAGATACATTGACTCATTTTCACTTGTGACCAAAATGAAATGAGGAGTCTTATTTGAACTTTGTATAGCTGGAGTTCTAATACTGGCTCTGTTACCTGCTTCACTGGCTCATTGTCAAAATCAAGTAAAATAGATGTTGAAAGCACTCTACTTTTCAAAATATGATTCCAATAGTTATAATGGAATCTTAAAAAAAAAATCCTACTTTCGCCCGGTTGGTGTAGCTCAGTGGATTGAGCGCGAGCTGGGAACCAGAGGGTCCCGGTTTGATTCCCAGTCGGGGCACATGCCTGGGTTGCGGGCCAGGTCCCCAGTGAGGGCCATGTGAGAGGCAACCATACATTGCTCTTTCTCCCTCCCTTCTCCTCTCTCTGAAAATAAATAAATAAATAAAATCTTAAAAAAAGAATCCTACTTTCATCTTTCTTGTACTTGAAGATACCAATCATATCCTATCTATTTCCAAAAGAATTGAAGGCAGATTTTCAGTTTACACATGTGTACAGGGTCTGGCAGAAATATAGTAAAACATGTTGTTTTGTTTCGTGCCAACAGATGCCAGAAAACATGACCTCCACACAACTCTAGTGTAATTACAAAGACATAACTTTCCAGGAAGAGAATTGTCCAAACTGAACTTGAATAACAGAAGACAAATGTAGGCAGAGCTACTAGTTATTGTTTTAGGAATTAAACTAGAACCTGTATAACAGGAATAACATACATCAGGTAGAGAGATAAAGCAGCAGGGAAAGAACATGAATCTTGTGACCAGAATATGGATTATAATAAACTGGAGGAAAAAAAAGGGAGAAAAGCAAGGCAGTGAAAACCTAGGTAGCTGAGAATATTTAAATTGTTAAATAGTGATTCATCCCTACTAATATAGGAAATATAGTGTAGAAAATTATAGTGATATGTGCTTTCCATTCTCCCATGCACTTACTTAGTCAATTCATATATTTAATAACTTTAAGAATCAGGAATGATATAATGGATATCAAAATCTTTAACTCAGAGACACAAAAGTGTAAGCAGAAATGAAGTATTCTCATCAAATTTTGTATTTTCTCCAAATTCAAAATGTGTCACCATCTTGGTGTTTCTTCATCTTTTCCACAGCATGGGTTCTCTTATCTAGTGCTCGTTTTTATGATATGTTTGGCATTTTATTCACACACTGAGCTACTGTCCTGAAAGTAAATAAAATCTACTGTATCCAGTCCAGCCTTAGTCTTCACTACAGACTTTACTGGCCCTTAACACAGTAAGCTACTGTTGAAGAATTACTCTATACTCTCACAACAGAGTAAACAACACATTTTGTCTTTGGCATTCTTCATCATCCAAT
This sequence comes from Micronycteris hirsuta, assembly GCA_004026765.1. Taxonomy (NCBI): domain Eukaryota; kingdom Metazoa; phylum Chordata; class Mammalia; order Chiroptera; family Phyllostomidae; genus Micronycteris; species Micronycteris hirsuta. Next base: position 5,111 of record PVJI01033179.1, read on the forward strand.
AATCAAATACCAAAATGCCAGCCAGGTGCCATATGGTTTTTTATTTTTCACTCTTGAAAAATAATATTTGGATATGAATCAATCATCAGAAATGTGTCAATATTCACAAGCACTGTCAGGAGTGAATATAGCCTCATCCTTTCCTTTGCCTTTATTTCTTCTCCATAATATACTGACAGATGAGAGGCAAAGAAACCTGTCTTGGCTTGCCTTCATAATGAAAAGGACATTGACAGTTCAGAGAAATGCTTCTTTGCAGTTTCTCCAGCCAGAGAGTACTTTGGGGTGGTTTACAGATGGCTTTTTCAGTGTAAATTGGGCCTTCTTAAAAAAAAAACACTTTTATTTTATTATTTAAAACAAAAACCATTTATTTTAAAAGCTATTGTATCAAGGAAACTAGCTGTGCCCCTAAAAACAGCAACATTCATTTGTATGGTGCTTTCTCATTTTCAAAGCACCTTTACATCTATTATCTCATTTTATCCTCACCACAGCCTTGTGAAGTAAACAAAACAGGAATTGTTAGTCTCATTTAAAGATGATAAAACCGAGGCTTATAGTAGTTAGGTGACATGCTCAGGATCACCCAACTTGTAAGTTGGGTGATTGTAAGTCAGGATTTGAATCTGACTCTAAGCCCAGTGATCTTACTGCCCATAATGGTCCTGCTATGGAGAAGCTCTAGCTCCTTTGGAATAAAAAATTCAGAAGACCATTGGATTGTGTCTTTCCTCTCAATATTAACATAAAAGTTGCTACCTTGATAGGAAATTGATCTTTACCTTATAAAAAATTAATAATATACATCTCCAATTCTGGGCCATGAATCTCCTCACAGAGGCTATGAATTATGTTAGAACCAAGATAATAGGTATTATGTCACTAGTATTCCCCTGAACTGTTTCTGGTGGTTATTTTTTTTTTTTTTGAGTAGTTTAGCTTGGTTATCTCCTGAGTAGGTAATTTTCAACATAGGGTCATCACCCTCTTCTAACAAAAAAAAGTTAAATATTAAGTATTTTATCAAGGGACAACACAGTAGATATGATTTGGCAAATAGAAGAGAGTCCTGTAAGGGTAATTAGGGGGGAGAAAGACTTCCAGCTCAGCTATCCAGGATGTGAACTGACTTTATGTCATTCCCTTTTGCACAGTCATTTTCTATTGTCCATTTCAACATAAAAGGTAAATATTAAAATAAATATGAGTTTAAAAGCTTTAGAAAACATACTGAAAAAGTAAAGATGTAAAATAAAAACCCAGCCAAGCAAAAACCACTACAAAATGATATATGGTGTTTTTCTTATAAATTCAAAACAAAACAAACAAAAACCAATCAAATTCAGTTTGAGTGCTTAGGCCAAGAGGTATCATTTTAAAAAGGAGCTTCAGATAAAAGTTACTGAAGGGTGAAGTCCTAGCTAATAGGGATAGCTATTTTTCTGAGGTGCAAATTTCATGCAATTTCACCCAGACCACGCCTCAGATGAAAGCATCTTACTGGCTTAATTCCGCTTCTCTTTGTTCTTCAAACACACTCACTCTGGAAGATTCCCAGTATTTTCTTACATCAAAATGAATAAAAAATCTCCTCTAGGAGAAGAAAAAAGCCTGTACTACCCAAATTTGCCAAGTGTTTTCCAGCTTTAATTTTCTCCTTCCAAACTAAAGTAGAACCAGATCCTAATGTAAGGTCCACTTCAAGAATCACCTTTAACTGTATCACCTGAGATCACTTGGAAATATTTGAAAATAATTTATCATGTGAAAATAATGATCACAGGAAAGGAGGGAAGGAAGAAAAGTCATTATCACAACTGCTCACTCCGGAATTGAAATTTTTTCAAAATATTTTCTTCAACAAACAAAATGTTACATGCTGTGCATGCCATAGAACTTTAGAAAATTCATTTTGGTCTAGGGCTGCACATTTTAAAAAAATCTGGTGCCACATAGAGGACAAGATGTCCTAGCTACCTATAAAAATCTTAAAGTGTGATGATGGCCTGAAGGAAGAAGGGGCGAGGGCTGGGTGGAGGTGAGCAAAGGGCAAAAATGGAGACATCTGTAAAAAATCTTTAGCTGCATACTTTTAAATTAGCCTGTCAAATACTGCTTGATTTTACTGTCTAAACAGTAATTTTACAGGATGTAATATATCAGTATATTATACTTCAGCTTTTAAAAAAACAACCACACACAATCAGTAGTAGCTTTCAAAGAAGGTCATGGCTTATGAGAAGAATATTTTAAAATTCTACCTATGGCCCTGGCTGGTGTAGCTCAGTGGATTGAGCGTGGGCTGGGAACCAGACGGTCCCGGTTCGATTCCTGGTCAGGGCACATGCCTGGGTTGCAGGCCGGGTCCCCTGTGGGGGCCATGTGAGAGGCAACCATACATTGCTGTTTCTCTCCCTCTCTGTCTCCCTCCCTTCTCCTCTCTCTAAAAATAAATAAATAAAATCTTTATAAAAAATAAAATTCTACCTATTTATTTTAACTTCCTACATATATCACCATGGCATTTTCAATACACAGTGTCCAAGGAAACATGACATATAAAGTATTTCAGAATAACCCACCTTGAAATAAGGGAATGAACCATATGATCTCAAAATTATCTGTAGTCCATTGTTCATAATTTGGAAACTAAATAGAAAACAAGCCTTAAGACATCGCATACCAATTATGGACTGAGTATACCCTTTTCACATTACCTTTTTCTAATGGGTACATTATCGACTCTATTTTACACTGAACTGCACTTAAGCAAAAATCCATTTTGGAGTTTGTAAGCTGAAAGCATATCCATAAGAGGCATGGTCATCAACAGAAAGAAGTCTTGTACATATTTTAAAAAACTATTTTTAAATTACAGCTAGGCATATTAAACATATGAAAAATTATGAGCCAATATAGAAAAGCTAGCCAAGCCTCATCACTTTAATCTTTTGTTTCTGTTTATTATTTCTTTTCTAGGGGGAATTGCCAAGTGTTCGCTCTAAGTTCCATGTCCTTTTTCTCCTCTTTGTGGCCTGCATGTTTTTTGTCAGCCTTGTGATTCTCTTTGGTTACCATTGTTGGCTTGTCAGCAGAAACAAAACCACCTTAGGTAAGACTGGATATTAAGACTAGGGAAAAAACATATTAATGTATATCACAGTGACCTGTGTGTTGTTCCCACAGTGAAGCATTCCAGTGAAGCATTTTAGCTGCAGTGACATCCCCTTGTCTCCAAACTGAGACAAATGTAAACACTTTTTACCAAACTGGAGAGTCATGACGAATGAAGCTTACATAGCGGAGAAAGCATTAGTGAATGAAACCGCATGCCAAACCAAAAATGACCATTGATCTTTATAGTTCATATTGCATAGTAGCTCTCCAGATGTACAGCTTGAAAATTTTCTAAAAAGTGTTCACATGAGGAAGTGAAGGAAAGAATCAGTATAGAAGGGTATACTTGAAGGAGGAAGTAAACATCAATAAAGATAGAAGAATCTAATTTATTGAGCACATCCAAAAATTGAGTCCTGAGAAAGAATTCAAACCAGCAAATCATTGAATATCCACAGTCATCAAGGAGCTGTGTAGGGACTGTGAGGATGATATAAATACATTAAACAATTTGAGTCTCTAGAAAATGAGTAGACGAAAGGAACATTTTTTCTGTCCATTACTTTGTACTCTGGGATATTATTTGGAGAATTGTATTTCTGATGGATTCCAGTGCAATAATTTTTTTATCTATGGTGAAAGAAATATTTACACTGTATGCAAATTCGTGCATGAGGAGTGAGGAAAAAGTGTCAAACTGTTGAACGTTTAGCTAAAATAGATTTGAGGAAAGTTTAGTACAAAAGCCACTATACTTTTAAACTCATTTGCTAATAACACTAATAGGTAAGACAGCATTTACACTCATTTTCTAAACCAAATATGTATGTAGCACTTAGTTGCTAGGGTGGTAGATTCAACTGCAAATAAAAAAGTACTAAAAGCTTCATGATAAAAGAGTCTGACAACAAAGACCAAAAAGGAAATGGCCAGATGCAGCCAGAGTCCATCAGTGAAGGTATTTGCTTAATGGAATAAATGTGTGTTTAAATATAATGTGCACTGATATGGTCCAGTTCCTCATAGTATTTAACATGATTATAGTTCACCCTGTTTCTTACACTGCAGGCTTCAGTGTGAACATCTTCACTTCTGAAATGATTCAAAAACAAATCAATGTTATTATCATCTCTTTCTGTGTTATTGCTTTGGCCTCAACCCTAAAGATGGAGATAATTTGGTTGTTGTTGTTAAGTAGATTCAAATAAAGTGCTATTAAATTTATTGTGTTGCTCTTTACATGCAGCACTACAAATATATTCTAGGCCCATGGCTGCTTAATTATTTCTTCCATCACATGTTTTTTCTGCAATTTCTTAAAAAGAGAATAACAAACTTACTTTGTATTAAGTGCTTAAAATGGTTTTTACTACGTACTTTAGCAGTCACTAAGAATGAAGGGCCTATGCTACCATGGCAAAAAGGTATAGAACCAAGTCTCATTCAGGGAGAACTGTAAAATCATGATGGTCCTGAAATTTATTCCCTTATTGCTTTCTTCCTCTTTTCTTCAACTCCCCTACCCTGCCACAGAGGCCTTCTGTACTCCAGTGTTTACAAGTGGCCCAAAGAAAAATGGGTTCAACCTTGGCTTCATCAAAAATATCCAGCAGGTTTTTGGAGACAACAAGAAGTTCTGGTTAATACCTATTGGGTCCAGGTAGGTAATTATTACCACTAAAAGAAGTTGATGCTGGACGATATGTTGAAGTAGCAGATTCAATTTTGATTGTAAGATGAGGCAGGTATCAGTGCAATGTAAACTCTACTCCCTGAGTTTTTCATACAAGAAAAGATTGGGAGCTTTCAGGGTGTTATGGCCATAGACTATTCACTAAGCTTTTCATTTCTAACTTACCAAAGATAAATCAGGAGGTAAGGGTATGATAAAACAGACATTCTTGCACTTTTTTTGGTGACAATGTAAACTGGTACCACTCTTTTATAAACGAATTTGGTAATATGTATTTTAAAACCATAAGAATATATAGGTCAATTGTCTCAATAATTCCATTTCTGAGAATATATTATAAAGACAGAGACAAACTAGGCACAAAAATGTTTATCATAGCATTATTTCTAGCCAATAATTAGGATATAACATAAAGTCTGAAAATATGGGACTATATATATGAAAATTAAAAAGTCAAAAGTAATGGTTATAAAAATTATGTCACAACAAGGGGAATGCTTACTATATTTTAAGTGAAAAAAAGTAGAATTCAAACTGGTATGTACACTGTAATATCATTTCAGCGAGATGTGGTATACTTTTGTTAATTTGAAAGCAACCTGGAGAGCCAAGAACACATTTTTATTTTTTCATTTATTATAGCACACTATAATATTTGTTTAAAGCTGATATATTTAAAAAATAAATCTATAAAATAAAAAATAAAAAATATGTAAAAATAGGACTTCCAGTCAAGATAGAACAGTAAGTAAATGCTGTGCTCTCCTCCTACTATGATCATATCAAAATTACAACTAATTATAAAACAATAACCCTGGAGAAACATCTGAACACAGCTGAATAGAACTCCTGTAACTAAGGATATTAAGAACAAATCACATGTAGACTGGTAGGAGTTGTGGATACTGGAAATGGGCTGATTCCACACCCATGTGTTGTGATAACGAATTGGGAGGGAAGGCTATCTCAGTTGTGGAGGTCCCACCTTTGGAGCAGAAGATCTCAGCCCTATACTGCATAACCCAGTCCAGAACACAAGTGCTGAGAAGAGGAGTCCCTATAACATCTGACTGTGAGAATCAGTGTGGATTCTGTTTGGGAAAGATGAAGGGTTGCTATAGACCCAGGAATACTCTTAAAAGGCCTGAGTACAGACTCTCAATGACAAAAACTCCCCCTAGCATCAGTGAAGAGACAGCAGCTGAAAAGGCACCAGGGACATATGGGGAGAAACTGAATTGTGCGGCTTCAGGACAATGACTGTTCCTTTCTTGGGCCCTACTCGCATATAACCTGTAGGCACAGTTGCAAAGGTCCGGTCTTTACAACACTCTGAGTTTTCAGGTTTCCCCAAAGGAGAGACGATAGAGGCCAATGAAAATTAAAAAAATCCAATACTCTCTTTCCAAATGCTGGAGGTCCAGTCAGGAGTCTTTGCTCTCTCCCACTGACTGAACAACCACAGAAAAATCTCCTTTATTTTTAAAAGGTTTCTTCTTATGATCAGTAGAAAAAACTACAAATTATTAACAGCCTCTAAAAGGTTGACATACAAGAGTACTTTAATTTTCACCTAGGCTT
>PVJI01033180.1:0-11479 GCA_004026765.1 Micronycteris hirsuta
TAAGATTACTCATTAGCAGGGCATTAGGATGTAAATTCAGGTCCGGTGGCAGGCAGGACCAGGTTAAAGTAATATGCAGGGGTCAGCAAGCCAGAACTTTTTAAGATACATCTTTGCCAAATTCCTATTAGAGAATTCCCATTCCACAGACATGATCCACACTTGTTCACACGGGAATCACACGGAGCTGTGCTCAAAATGTGTAAATTCTTAGGACTGCGTGTTTACACGCATGTGGAAATCACTGCCACACATTCATAATGAAATATCAGAAACAGAAATCAGGAAAAAAATCCCATTTACTATAGGAACAAGAAAAATAAAGTACCTAGGAACAAACTTAACCAAGGAGGTAAAGGAAGTGTACTCAGAAAACTATACAACACTGAAGAAAGAAATTAAGGAAGACACAAATAAATGGAAGCATACACTGTGTTCATGGATTGGAACAGGGGTGTCAAACTCATTTTCACTGGGGGCCACAGCAGCCTCGAGGTTGCCTTCAAATGGCCAAATGTATTTTTTTTTAAAGTATCAAGGTTTTTTTTTTGTTTTTTTTTAAGGTTTTATTTATTTATTTTTAGAGAGAGGGGAAGGGAGGGAGAAAGAGGGAGAGAAACAGCAATGTATGGTTGCCTCTCACATGGCCCTCACTGGGGACCCGGCCCGCAACCCAGGCATGTACCCTGACTGGGAATCAAACTAGGACCCTTTGGTTCCCAGCCCGCACTCTATCCACTGAGCTACACCAGCCAGGGAAAATGGCCAAATGTAATTTTAACTCATAACAGTTAAGGAGTAATTACATTTATTCAGTCCTAAAATTATTTTGGCCCTTTGAAGGCAATGGCAAGGTTGATGAGGCCTCCAGTGAAAATGAATTAGAAGAATCAACATCATCAAAATGTCCATACTACCCAAAGCAATTTATAGATTCAATTCAATCCCCGCTAAAATACTAGTGATATATTTCACAGATATCGAATAAACATTTCAAAAAATTAATGCTGATGACTGTAATTGAACAATAACATATTTTTAAAAAGAAAAAATATATATAGAACCATAAATGACCCTGAATAAGCACAGCAATTTTGAGAAAGAACGAAGTAGGAGGGATCATAATACCTGATATCAAATTATATTACAAGACCAGTGTAATCAAAACAGTCTGCTACTGGCATAAGAATAGACACAGATCAATGGAACAGAGTAAAAAGCCCAGAAATAAATCCATGTCTTTATGGTTGATTAATGTTCAGAAACAAAATGGAGTAAAAATAGCTTCTTCAACAAATGAGAGATCTGGACAGCTACATACAGAAAAATGAAACTCAACCACCAACTTACACCATACACAAAAATAAACTCAAGATGCCTGGATTATATCCTAAGAAACCTGAAATACCAATTTAAAAGAACCTATGCACCCCAATGTTCATAGCAGCACAATTTATAATAACCAAGTGCTAGAAGCAAACCAAGTGCTAGAAGCAACCCAAGTGCCCGTGAGTAAATTAATGGATGAAAAAAAAAAAAAAACCTGTGATACATTTATACAATGGAGTACTATGCAGCCGAATGAAAGAAGGAGCCCCTATCCTTCCCAACAGCATGGATGCAACTGGACAGCATTTTGTTAAGTGAAATAAGCCAGTAGGTGAAAGACAAATACCATATGATCTCACCTATAAGTGGAACCTAATCAACAAAACAAACAAGCAAGCAAAATATAACCAGAGACTTTGCAATAAAGAGCAAGCTGTCAGTAACCAGAGGGGAGTGGGGAGGGGGATGACACAGGAAAGAAGGGGAAGGGTTGTAAAGGAACGTGGATAAATGACTCATGACCAAAGTCAAAGGTGAATAGAATTGAGGGTGGGAGGTGGGGGTTTGTGGGGCGGGGGAAGTTGTAGTGGTATAATGCAGACAACTGCACTTGAACAACATTAAAAAATAATAATATGTAGGGAAAATAATTTAATGCTATTGATGCTGATGTTTATGGATATTGTGATCTGAAGGATTCCCAGTCATGTACTTTTTATGTAAACTTTTTAGGAGAAGCCAAGAGAATTCTCACAAGGCTGTCTCAGTTACTGCACAGGGCACTGTATAATGGGAACAAAAAGGTACCTGCCAAATGAAAGGAGGACAAAGGGAGAAGTGAGAAGGTAGAATAAATAACTGGTATAATTATGTGGATATTTTTATGGATTTTAAAGAATGAGTTGAAAAAAAATGGATGTGCTTGGGATTTCTAATATGAACGTTGATAGCACGTGATAAAGTTTGAGGGAAATGGAGGTGTTTTATCAGCACCCTGACTATTGTGTTACAGCAAATTGATTGTATCTATCCTATCTTGAGGGATTTTCAAATGAAATTATTAAGATCATGAATTATGATGAAAAATGTTTGAACAATACTTCTGGTTTCAGCTTGACATGTAAAGAGCTTGGAAGTTGTCATTCTCATCTTAACAAGAAAAAGCTGAACAAGTTGAAAAATCAATGTCCTTTCCTAAACCCATTAGAGGGTTGATGTCACATGGGAAATCACCACACAAAAGTCTGAAGACATTGGCAACCTAGAGTCAGAATAGAGAGTGTCTGGACCATAAACTTGTAGGAATACTTAAATGCTAATTTGAATGAAGTGCTAGAGCCTCAGTGAGTACTACCTTGGAATTAGAAACCCCTTAACACTTGTGTAAGTTTTACCTCTATGAAACCCACCAGATTCTCATGGTGATAAGCCAAGAAGACCCTCTCCTGTCCCTGGAAAGGGAAGAAAAGAGTAAACTTAGAGGAAAAGACTGTACCAGAGCCTTATACTACCTAAGGAATGACATTTCTCCAAATCCAGCCAACTCAAGGCTCCTTATCACAGCTAAGGAGAAAAAAGAGATTATGAAATACATGTACATCTCACAGCTCCGGCCCACAGGCACACTAAGAGATTGAGAATTTATCATACTATTATAAGATCTATTTTCTCCCTCACATTTTATTACCATGCCAGTAAGAATCCAGTATAATAAGAGTAAATTATAGCTGAAAGGTCTGCAACATACAGACTATATCTGAGGACAGGTTCCTAAGGAAACCCAAACATAACAAGAACAAGTGAGTAATATAAGACTGAAGAAGGAATTTCTGAGAAAGAATAAGAACATGGCAAATGGACAGATACAGATTTAAAGCCTCTGGCATGTACCATTATAGAACATCAAACAAATCACAATTCATAGCCAAATTAACCTAACCTTACACTAAAAGACTATTTATCACATTTCAATGGCCCTGTATATCATAGCTGGCTTTCAGCAAAAAATTATAAGCCTTATTAAAACATTAAAAAGAAAAAAGATTCCTGCCTGAGATACAAAGTAGACTCAGATATTACACAGATTTTTGGAATTACTTCACAGAAAATTTAAAACAGTTATGATTTACATGTTAAGGTATCTATAGTAGTTGTTCCTTAACTGTGGTAGATACATTTCAAGCCAACAGCGGATGCTTGAAACCCCAGACATCATTGAATACTATATGAAATATTTATATATAAATATAGGTAAATATATTTACCTATATAAATATATGTTTATATATAAATATATATATACCTATGATAAATTATAATTTGTAAATTAGGCAAGTAAGAGATTAACAACAATAACTAAAAGTAAAACAATTATAGCTATACTGTAAAAAGCGTTATGTGAAGTGGACTCTCTTTGTTCAAGTCTTCTACCCACAGATACAATGCCTTTCTATTTTAAGCATTTATTATGCACTATAGCTGTAACTTTTGCAGTTTTTGAGTTGTAATGGCAAAACTAGCATTACTTTCATTTTTATTTTTCACTATTTCATAGATTTGTTTTTACCATATATCTTAGCAACCTCAGCATACAATTTTCCTTAAGTTGAGAACTTCCTCCGTTTCACTTAAAAGAAGCACTTCACAATCCCTCTTTGATATGTGGCAATTGCCAGCCTCACTACTCTTGGGTTTTCAGGTCATCATTAATCAAGACAATGGTTACTTGAACAAAACTGAGATACCACAACAATGGATTTGGTAATCCAAATGGCTACTAATCAGCAAGTAGTGTGCATAACACAGGTACACTGAGCAAAGGGATGTCCCGGGCAGGAGAAAGCAAGACCGTGTGAAATTTCACGAGGTGCGATTTAAAACAAGGTGCGAACAAACTTGTTTGTTTATGGAATATTCCATTTAATGTTTTCAGACAGTGGTTCACTGCAGGTAACAGTAACTACAGAATGTGAAACTGTAGATAAGTGGGGGATACTGTAGAGGAAAAAGTAGATATCATGCAAGAACTGATGGGTAATGCAAAGAGAAGGAAATCCTGACAAATAAAAAATGATAGAAACAAAAATATTAACATAAATGATAAATCCTTTATGGACTATTAGGATTAAAAAGTTTCTTCAATGGGTTCATTAGTATACAAGACAATGCTATGAAAGAATCACTGAAAAAAAAAAAGAGGTCAACAGAAACTTTTTAAACTAAAAGGAAAGAAGAAAATCAGGATTGTCATCAGGGCATAACATACAAGAACTGTGGGAGGATGTGAAAAGTTGTAATAAACACATAATTGGAGTACCAGCAGAGAAAAAGAGAGAAAACTAAGAACTCATTGAAGTAATAGTAGATGAATAAAAAATAATAAATATAAATGCAAGAATAAATGCAAAAATCTAGGAGTCGCAGAGAACACTAAACAGGAATCCACCAAAAAATCTACACTCAGATATATCATATTTAAACTGTAAAAAAACAAAAACAGAAAAAAAATCTTAAAAGAATATGTAGGAAGGGGCACATCTCATCTACCAAGAAACAGGAGTGAAAAATTGGAGCACAGTTCGCAGGAACCACTCAAGCAAGAAGAAAGTGAGATGAATTATTTAACCTAGAATTATTCAAATATATAATCTGTTAAAAGTGAAGGAGAAAAAAAAATTTGTTAGGGAAACAAAAAAAGCAAGGATTCATTTTAAAAGAACTGCTTTAAAAAGTATTAAAAACAAACAAACCAAACTCAGGGAGAAGGAAAATGAGATTAGTCAAATACTTGAATCTAAAGAATGGAATAACATCAAAGAAGAAATAAAAGTAAAAGAACATTTTTTACTTTTCTTAATTTATTTAAAAGATAAATTTTGTTTAGGGTAAAAATATTATCAATGTATTGGTGATTAGAGTGTATGAATAAGTGAAGTAAGTAACAGCCATATTACAATAGATTGGAGAAAGGAATTTGAAATACTCTCATATGGTATCCACACTGCATGTGAAGCAGTATATTGTTATTTGAAAGGAAGAAGATTAATTAACAATGTGTATTTTAAATACTAGGGAAACTACTCATCAAATTTTTAAAAAGAAATATAACAAATGTTAAACAGAATACAAAATGGAATTACATAAAATCCTTAGTTCAAACATGCAAAGGCAGAAAAAGAGGGCAATAGAACAAAGAACAAATGTAATAAATATAAACCATTAAAACACGTTAAATATTAAATAATATAATAATTATTTCATTAGAAATTTTAGAATGAATAAAAGGATCAATATATATGATGTCTAAAATAAGCCCACTATAACTCAAGTTAAAAATAAAAGTTGGAAAAAGATATACTTTGTTAACATTAATCAAAAAAGCTGGGATATTTATACTAATTTGAGACAAAGCAGAGATTAGAGCAAGGTAAACTCTAAGGGATAAAAAGAGACTTTACATAATGATAAAGGAGTTAATTCTCTAAGAAGACATAACTATGCCTGTGTGTATATATACATACCTGTATGCATATGTAGACATGTAATTACGCCTGTATACCACATATATACTTAAGTAAGCATCAAAATACATGATAATGATAGTGCTGCAAGAAAAAAAATCACAAATCCAGAACTGTACTTAGAGAATTGAACATCTCTCTTTCACTAAATGATTGCTTAAGTGGGCAGAAAATCAGGAAGAGGTTAGTTGACCAGAACAGTTCTATCAATCATCTCTATGTAATTGACATTTATAGAGTACTACATCCAGCTACAGTGTAATGCACATTCCTCTAAAGCCTACATGAAAAATTCAGCAAGATAGAATGTATTCTGAGCAATAATGCACGCCTTAACAATGTTTTAAAGATGGTACCATATGGAGAATATTAAACTACAATGGAATTGAAATATAAATCAATAACAGAAAGATAGCTGAAAAGCCCCAAATTATTTGAAGACTAAGCAACAAACTTCTAAATAACACATGGGTCAAAGAAGAAGTTTTAGAAGATTTTTATAAGCATTTAAACTAAAATAAAATGAAAACAGATCTTATCAAAATATGTGGGTTGCAGGAAAAACAGTGTTTAGAAATTTATAGCATGAAAGCATAAATTAGAGAAGTAGAAAGATCTAAAATATCCTGTGCCTTCATCTTGGGAAATAATAAAAAAAAAGAACAATTCAGTAAGGCAAGCAGGAGAAAATAAATAATAAAAACTAGAGCTGGAATCAATAAAATTTTAAACAGGAAAGCAATAGATAAAATAATTAAACCCAAAACTTGGTTTTTTAATAAGATACATAAAATTGATAAACTTCTATCAAGGCTAATAAAAAAAAAGAGAGAAGATACAAAAAATAACAGAATGGCCCAGTCAGTGCACATGCCTGGGTTGCAGGCCAGGTCCCCAGAGGGGGCCGTGTAAGAGGCAACCATACATTGCTGTTTCTCTCCCTCTCTTTCTCTCTCTCTTCCCCGCTCTCTAAAAATAAATAAAAATAAAATATTAAAAAAATAACAGAATGGAAGAGAGGTTGCTTTTTTGGGACATTAAAATAATAGCAAAGGAATTCTGTTAACAATTCTCTGCCCCCAAATTTAATAACTTAAATAAAATGGATCAATTATTTAAAATACACAAACTATAATGACACTTGCAGAAGAGACAGATAATTTCAATAGACCTATTTTCATGAAAGTATCTATAACTAACACCCTTCTATATGAATCTATAACTAACACCCTTCCAAAAAAGAAAAAAAAAAAAAAAACAACTCATTGATTTCAATGGTGAATTCTATTAATACCTATTCCTATAATCTCTTCTTAAAAACAGGGGCAGAGTGAACACTTTCTAATTGTGCTATGAGACCAACATTAAAACCAAAACCAGAGAGAGGTAAAAAGGGACACACTATCAAGTCATGAAAAGACTTAGGTCCTTCTTAAATACATGTTACTAAATTTAAAAATTCAGCTCCATCAAGGAAATGTATGAAGGACACATGGACAAAGCCAAAGGGGGCAGGTTCGAGGGTGGGAAGTGGGGGACTGTTTTGGGGTGAAAATGGAGACAACTGTACTGGAACAATAGCAAAAAAAAATCAGCTACAAAAATGTCAACATACATTTAGAGGAAGCGTTAGTGTGGGTTAGGTAGATATCCAACAAAAAGCAAAACAAAAATAAATAAGATGTGCTGGTTTTTGAGAGATTGGAATGAAGATTAGGATGCTGTGTTTTGGTCCCCTGTGTTAGTTGCTGGGGTTTGGAACGTAGGAGGGCAAAGGGAAACCCCGCCCACTGCACCACAGGTGAGTGAAAGGGGAGAGCACTGATGTCGAGACTTGTTTGAAACTGGCTGTGGAATAATTCCTGGAGGACAAGCCAATGCACATCTGCCAAGTGGATTACATTGGACTTTTCTTAGTAAACCCAGTGGTTTTAAATAGATATTCTCTTGAATGGATTTATTTTACAGTAGATTTCATTTATCCCACAACAGAAGCAGCTTTGAAAATTAAAAGTAAATATTTGGAAGGTGCACTACCACTAGGTAGGGAAATAGACAAGGAAGCAATGATTTATGGAAATTTCATATTACTTGATACATATTGTATTTATTTTAACTTATTTTTAATTACAGTTGATATACAATACTATATTGAACATATTACATTTTAATTGAAATGCTTGCTAATTAATAATAAGAGATAGAAAATATCTTTGAGTTAGCAATCCACTTAAATCTCTTGGATTGAGGGTGAAGGAACTATGTATATTTCTTATCTAACAAGAAAGAGTCTCATTTTATCTGGCTGTATCTGGTCTGGGTTTAAATTTGCATATACTCAATGTTGCTGACACAATGCTAATATTAAAATACACAGTGCATTTTCCTAAAGATACCTTAGAGTGGCCATAACTTCATTCACATAGCCAAGTGAGGATCAAATGTAAGTTAAGTTCTATTACCAAGAATTATGTGTAGTCATTTGATTCTTCGTCCGTGAAATCCTACTGTGTCTCCCAGGCAAGTGGAGCAAAGGAGAAGCATTAGCAAGGATATCGGTATGGCTAACTCTGTGATTCAACTGTTCCTATAAACTAGAAAGCTAGATCCTGAGGAAAAGTGGATAGGGAGGCAGGTAAGGAGGGGTGTGGAAGAGGTGGTTCAAACAGGTAACAAGTAGAAATAAGAGGAGATCATAGCAAATGAGAGCGGTGCTGAAAATCAGACCACAGTGCCACTTAAGGATACAATTATGCTATTTCCAGGAGAGCCCTCAGAACTAGGCATAATATCCATAGTTCTCTCCTGCTGCTTTGGTGACTATGTCGGGGAAAAAGGACCTGGTTTCTACAGAGTAGGGAAATTAGACTATTGATTTATAAACTCTATCTAAAGATTCCGCTTACATAACCTGAAGTACAGAAGAGACAAAGTATATCCTGACGACTTGAATTATGAGCCCCAGCTATTGCTTGGCTCCCAGTTAATATCCTAATTTACCATTCTGACTATTTTTCAGATGATCCTGTGAAGTAGTACCAATGAATCATACAGGATAGGCAGTAATGAAAAGCAAAGCTTATGCGTTATATAAAACCAAAGTTCAAAATTTTATAATTTTAAGACAGCTGCCCAAATATGATGAGAAACATATTGCAGCTGCTGGCCTGATATTTCACAATTTAGTATGCTCATTTAAATACATCAAATGTGACATTGGATGAAATTTATTTAAGGACCCTGGAAATGGAACTTGAACAGACTTTAAGAAGGTGTGTTTGGGTGTGAATCTGTGGCTTAATGTTACTCTAATGACCACTCAGAGTTCCACAAAGGACATTTATGGGGAAATTATGGTGCTCAGAGAGAGTCTGAGTGCAAACAGCAATCTGAATCCAGACAATGTTCTGAAACGGCATGATCTGATTAATGTTCGAAGACAACAATGTATGTAGAAGGTTAATCAATAAGTCCATGTGTTTTGAGAGGACTTTAGCACCTGCTCATGGAGTATTGTGTCAGGGTATCATAATGTTGTTGGGGCCAGAAACCATATTAAGGAAACAACCACTTTTGAGAATATCAGAGGAAACTGCATTTGGGAAAATAAGGGAGACTGGCCATGGCTAAAAATCAGTCTGGAAGGATAATAAGGCCAAAAGTGAAAAGATTAATAATGATTCTGAATAATGGCTCTAATGCAGTATTTATCAACCTTACACTGTCAAAATGTTGCACTAGATAATTCGTTGTTGTGAACGACGTTTCTGCACATTGTGGGATGTTAGCAGCATCGCTGGCTTGAACCACTGGATGCCATCAGCAAGGCCCTGGTAGCACCTATCGAAAGTGTTCCCAGGCATTGCCTGTGTCCCTTGGAAACAAAATTGCCCCTAACTGAAAACTGATTCCTACTAGATGACCATACCCATCAACAATGATGGGGAGGGCTTATATCCTCACCAACGAAGACCTATTAGATATGAAATCATGGATCTGATGATTTTGAAGGCCAGTGGCTGTGAGTACTGAAGAACCAAGCTAAAAAGTGGCATTATTATAATGTACTCCGTTAAGGCTGTTTTAGGAGGTCATCACCAGTTAACAGGGCTGTTTACTGATGCTCTCTGACAACCCCGATGCTAGAAATGTGGAAAGGCTGTCTTCCCTGTGCTGCTATCATTTTGCTTTGGAAAGATAGAGATCAAAACCACCTGTAGTAGAAGTAGATAGGTGGGATTACATAACAGCTGGGCACTGGTATCTTTAGAAAACATGCCATGATATCTGATATATAGCCATCCTCACCAAACAAACAGAGCCCAGATTTTACTGAATACTGATCTCAAGTCACATCCTGTCATTGGGAATATGTGGTAAATTTTAACTTAGGCATGGAAAGTCAAATTTGAACCCCTTTGCCTCAATTACACATCATTAAAATACATTTTCTGTCTTTTTATGATAGAATTAAGTGAAAAGTCTTATTCACATCATTTTCAAGATAAGAAAACATACGGATAGGTTTATTTGAAGCTCACAGTTGTTGAAATAACTGTGGTAAAACTTTGTCCATAAAAATAAGTATGTAGTAAGAACAATATGTTAAAATATTTAAGTAATTATGGGCAATGAAGAAAAAGTAAGAAATGACCTAATAAAGCAATAGCAAAAGACCAGTGAAGAAATCCAATCATGATTAACATGGTTTGTAGAGGAAATCCCTACTTCACATTGGGTTGTTCATTCCCAGAGTTTACTGGAGTCTTTGAGGGATCACTCTTTTGTATAATGTTTTACAGAAATCACTCTAAGAAAAATAATAAAAAAGATATATAAGAATTGTATAGAAAAGCCATATTGACAAAGGACAAATTGTGCTAAGTGGCAGGTCTTGATTCCATTTCTTCTTCTTTGAAGGATGCCCATGAGAAAGATAGCCAATGATTCTATCAAATTTCCTTGTTAATATAATAATATCAGATCACTGACTAATAAGAAAATGGTATTTTCTATAGAAAGGTCTTTCTTTAGGTGATGCTTGGAGATTTCATCTGTTATTTTGATCCCAGAGTACAGCTGATGCTTCAAGAAAGTAGAAAATCACATTGGTAATTCTGATCACTTTCTACTCTACCTGTGCCTTGTGGTTCCTTGTGTCATTGAAATTATTAGTAAAGCTTAACTTTGGGTAATATATTTGTTATTTTAATCTGTTTTAACAATAAGATGTTTTATAATAACTTTGGAAGATGTCTTATGCAGTCTTATATATTAAATTCCTCCACATTTGGGGGTTGCAAGATTAAACACTAACAGTAGAGGAGTTTCAATGAGGACACTGCATGTATTGAAGAGGAAGTATGTAATGTTCTGTCTCTCCAGGGTAATTCAGAGGTTTGAAGTGCACAGGGAGATAAACAGGTCCTTAGGATGAGATTAACAGTATTAGAAAAAGAAAATCACCAGTACGAACAACCAATTATCAATGGAATTGGAAAATGCTCAAGGGAGCAGAATCATGGGGATAAAATGGATATGTGAATTAATCTAGAGAATGATAAATTTTAATACATTAAGATAAACAGCTGTGCACTCACAGAAGTACTTAACTGAGTTTTAACGAAGTG
>PVJI01033181.1:0-11503 GCA_004026765.1 Micronycteris hirsuta
TAAAGAAGTCCTGGAGATTCCTAAGCCTCTCTTCATTTTTTTGAATTCTTGTTTCTTCATTCTGTTCTGGTTGAATGTTTATTTCTTCCTGCTGGTCCAAATCATTGATTTGAGTCCCGGTTTCCTTCCTTCACTGTTGGTTCCCTGTACATTTACCTTTATTTCACTTTGCATAGCCTTCACGTTTTCCTCTATTTTGTGATCATATTCAACCATTTCTGTGAACATCCTGATTACCAGTGTTTTGAACTCTGCATCTGATAGGTTGGCTATCTCTTCACTGCTTAGTTGTATTTTTTCTGGAGCTTTGATCTTTCATTTGGGCCATATTTTTTGTCTTGGTGTGCCTGTTACATAGTAAGGCATGCAGCCTTAGGTATTCATTGGGAAGTGGCAACCCATGTCCCTGCGTTGTGGCACTGTATGTGGGGGAGGGGTCCGAGAGGGATCAAGGCCACTTGCTTAGTTCTTGGCTGGATTTCAGCCACTTCCTCTGCTATCCACAAGCAAATTGGGCCCTTCTGGTTCTGATTCCAAGGTGGGTGGTTTTATGTACATTCTAGGACCCTGTGGGTCTCTCCAATGAACTCTTCTGTGAGGTTGGGTGTTCCTCCTGCCACTCAACCCCCCACAGTTTTTTTCAGTCAGAAGTTTTGAGGCTTATTTTGTCATGCTGGAACCCTGGATTTCATGGTCTGTCTCGCTCCCCAGTTGTTCCTTCTGGTTTTTCTGCACGCAAATGTGGGGCCATCCAGTCTGCCAGTAGCCACCTGGCCCACCACAGTCCTCTAGCCACCACCTTGCCAGGAGTCCTCTCTGTCCTGGCTGCCTGTCTCCACCCCACCTACCAGTCTGGATGAATGTTTCTTCTTTAAATCCTTGGTTGTCAGACTTCCATACAGTTCAATTTTCTGTCAGTTATGGTTATTTTTTGTTTTTAAATTTGTTATTGCCATTCTTTTGGTGGTGTGAGGAGGCAAAGTGTATCTACCTACACCTCTGTCTTGGCCAGAAGTCTATATTTTTCTTAATTTTGTTGAATACGCTGAATCTCCCATTATTTTTGGGAGATAATATTTTGTTTGGGAGATTATCCTTGGGAACTTTTGTCATTCTAGGCCACTCATCCCCACTATTGTACAGTGCACCTTTGTAGGAAAGTGCTGTAATGTACCCACATCCTAGGAATGGATATGTTCATTGTTTCCAGTATTTTTTTCTGTTATAAACATCATTGTAATAGCATGTTTGTTATAAATATTATTGCAGTAGCATTGCAACATTCCTGGACATATCTTTTTTTCTCATATGGGAATGTGCCCTTAAGAAATATAGCTGGAATGGCAGCACTAGGCATGTGCATGTCCCACTTGTCTGGATATTGCCAAATTGATCTCCAAAATGGTTGCAATATCTTTATTCTCATAGCGGTGCACAGAATTCAGATTGCTTCATCTCCTTATTCATGCACAAGATTGTCAAACTTTTAGATTTTTCCCTGTTCAATGGGTGTAAAATGGAATATTACTATGGTTTTAACTAACCTTGCCCATTGTTCAGAAAGTTTTTAGTGGCTGCATAATAATATTCCATCCAAAAAATAGATCACAATTTGTTCATTTTTCCCTTATTATTGGACAGTGTGTTTCCAATTTTTCATTATATAAACAATGCTTCCTTGCACATCCTTGTACATAATTCTTTGGCCAAATGGCCAATGACTATTCCTTCCAAATAAATTTATGAAGATATATATTATTCTGAGGCTTATGTATGTTGCCAAATATCCCCTTAGGAGGACGTACCCATTACTCACCACCTAGCAACTTCTAAGTGTGCCTGTTCCCACACTTTCCATAAACACTGGTTTAATATTACTTAATAAACAGTATTATCAATTTAATAGGTGAACAACAGTAACTTGTTTAAATTTGCATGCTATTTTCTTATTGGTAAGTTTGATCTTGTTTTTATATGTTTATTAATCATTTCTATTTCCCGTTTTAGAAAATATAACATTCTTATTACCTATTTTTCTTTTGAGTGTCTACAGAATGAGATTGATTAAAATTTTAAAATATTGTAATTTAAAACAAATTTTATAGCAATATAATTGCAGGAAAATTTTCCCTAAGCACATGAACTACTTTGTATAAAGGTGTATGTTCAGATTGTAGTGTTAATAATTAAGTCACCTGATACCATTAAGAGATAATTACATGAACTCAGAACTTTTGGACTTTTTGGTTTGGATTTTAGTTTAAGCCAAGTCACTTGATAATGTTTCTTAATAATTATAAGCCTGGAATTACTATATTTAATCTTGAAAGTAAAGGAAATATGTAAAAAATATTTTTTGTAAATCCAGATTATGTATTTAGTTGAGAAAAATCTCACTGGACCAGATAGCTTCTTCCAACAGACTCACATATAACCTCGTGGCAAACTTCATAATTAAATGTGGTTATAGAGAAGAACATAATTTATAGCTGACAATTTTCTGCTAGGACACAGAGCAATAGAAGGAAGCTCACTCTAGCTGGGAGAAAAGTCATAAAACAAGTTGGTAATGAAGCTCATCTGCAAGGGAAATGCAGCATTTGTGTGAGCTAGCTGATTGCTTTCCTTAAATGGAAAAAAAAATGTCATCTTTTAAACCTGATAGGAGGGTTCTTGATATCTCTCTCAGGAAGACTATGCCTGTTTCTCCAATCTTTTCATCCTCTCCCTATGCTGGAGTGAGAAGTTTCAAGATGTTGACATGGTACATGGTTAAGTGGCAACAAATTTATAAATGTGCAAGAACTGTGAGAAAATAGTTAGTTTGAAGTGAAATTCAATAACCATAATCTGAGAGAAATGGAATATAGAAATTAAAAGTCTGAAGACCAAGAATCTAAGACTATATATGGTCTAATCTCATTATCCACAGTAGTTATATTCTATAAAGTCACTGCAAACACAGATTTAGTGAATACTAAATCATTGCTCCTGGAGAAATACAGGATTAGATTCCTGTGAGCTTCTAGTCAGCTGATCAATACAGAGCCTGATTTTATTTGTGTTCCTGTTTAATACATCATCGATTCATTGACATTGAACTCCCAGCCAACAGCACCATAATTCATGCCTGAACAAAGATGATCTAACACACACATCTTCCCGTAAGGCACATCACAACTTTCTTGTGCTTAGGATCACTAGGTAACACTTAAGCTCTACTCGTGGGTGGTATAAGAGAAATGCCACCCACACCAGACAAACAGGAATCTCCTCTCTGGGCATAGAATAGAAAATGTCTGAAGCTGATGCATGCAGACAATGGCATCTACAAGAGATGTTCCTTTGGTTACTGCACTCTAGATACCCACATCTGCTCTGGGTCACATCCTTTTAGCTACTTCCCATCCTTTTATTAGATTCCTTTCTGCTTGAATTAACCAGAGTGAGTTTCCACTGATTTTGACCAAAGGACCTTTATTAATACAAATACTAAAAAGTGGGGGGTGGGTGTGCTTATTCCATTTTGGCTTCTTCTTACCAACTGTAGCACTTTCTATTCATAGATTAGGATAGAGCTAACTGAAAAAAGCAGGTTCCTACTATTCGCACATTTTAGGGCCAGAGAATCTGAACTTCAGGTGAAATTGTGGATAATTCCTATACATTCTTAGTATCTATGCTTGGCATTTTTTAAAACTATAGTAGACTTACTGATGGAAAAGGACATATAAATATGTAAATCAGTCTGGCCATCTACAGTTTCATTTGTTGAAAATTAAACGTCAACAGCGTCAGAGCACCTGACCTTGGGTCTCTGTGAATAGTACTAAGAGCATTAGGCAGAAGCTGGTGGAGAACAGAAAGCTCTGGAAAATAAGAACCTCTGTCCTCTTCTTTCCTAATGCCCTAACTCCGATGAATAAAGTTAAGACCTTTATTACCACTTCTCATTCATATGAACGGCAAAACTCAACATACCCAAAGTTTCTTTAGTTAAGTAATTGGCCTTATTATTATTGCTGTTAAAATGGAAAGTGGGGTTTATATTATAACATACAATGGTACTCCCAGATATTTTTATTTTAAAAGTGCTGACAAAATTAACCGAACTACTTTAAAGGCAGCTGTTCATAAAATCCTTCTGAGTCCATCTATTCAGTTGTTTAATAAACATCCAACAAGCACCTGCTGCATTTTAGGCACTGAGCTAAACATCAGGGACACAGAGATTCATCCTGTCATTCACAGATATCGACTGAGTGCTTCAGAAACCCAAGTTTCTGCCTCTGGGATCTCTCGTTCTGGTGGAAGAGGCTTAGATATAAACAAATGACACTAAAATACACTTTGCTCTTATTTATTTTGTAAACTATTCAGAGTGTGCCTGAACTAGCAGTGCTGTATCACCTGAGAGCTTATTAGAAATTCAGGAAAAGATGAAGGAAGAGAGTATGGTTTAAAGGCAAGTCTTGAAGGATGAGGGTCATACTCTCAAGGCAGGCCAACAGGCCTTGAGGAGTGAAGAGCTTTGATCTTCAGAAAAGCAGCCCTGGCAGCCACACCAACATGGGCTATGGTAGTGAAATATGGGATGATAGGAAAGCTCCGAACTAGACAAAACACACAGTGACTGACTCCATCAATCCCTAGTCCCCCCATGCACCTTCCTGCACTGTAGGAACTATACTTGCCAGATGGGCTTCATTAAAACTGTCATTGTCAGTAACTATCTTTCTAGAACTTACTATGCTAGCTATGGTATCAGGCCCTGAAGGGAGCTCAAAAATGAACAGCTCATGGATTCCCCTTTCTTCGTGTCTCCAATCGGCTTGGGGAGATCAGACATTGAATGTGTGGGTTTGCCAAAGATGATTATAACCCAGGAGCGCATTAATAAAGGGCAGAGTCAGTGATGCTATGGGAAGAGCAATGTGTCCCTCCAGCTGGTGTTGTTGGGAAGAAACTTTAGAGAAGGAAGTGTAGAGGAGGGTCTTGAATGGCCTCTCTACCCCTGTCCATAGAAGAAAATCCTCAGGCTGACTGTTACCTATCCATTCAGGGGTAATTCTGACAGTGTGGGACCATTAACAAGGCACAATTATAGACTGAGGAATTTTATACTTGGGTGAAGAAATGCCACATTACTTAATTTTTCTAAATCATATCGAAACCCTGCCCAAGTCTCATTTGCCAGGATGCAGAGAAAGTTCAATTTTAGTCATAAATGGAACTTTTTCACCACCGTTAGGAGTCATGCCCTGGAACTTTTGGAAGGGTTCCCTATTTTTCAGTCTGTATTCACCCCTGTCAAAATCTTCATTGTCTAAATTCTGGAATTTCTTGAAGGAAGTCTATACTGCTCCTGTGTCAAACTTTGGATTCAGACTCTTTGGGATTAGATTGAGGGGTGGAATACCAGTGTCTCCAACCTGAGTCCCTGCATCTTTCTGAGATACTGAGGTGGTGCTTCAGCTTCTGTGCCAATAATCACTCCCTAGGGGAGTTCCACGTGATACTCTTTCAACTTGCCTTTCAAACCAGGGTTGAGCTATTGTGGTAAGCAGAATAATAATCCCCAAAGATGTCTATGTCCTGATCCCTGGAACCTATAAATATGTTGCTTTATAGTGCAAAAGGGACTTTTTGTTACACTGCTGGTTCTGAAGATAGAGGAAGTGTCCCTGAGGTTGCCTCAAAATGCTGGCAAAGCAAGGGGCAGATTCTCTCCTGGAGCCTACAGAAGGAGCAGGGCTCTGCTGACCCTTAGCCCAGTGAGACCTATTTCAGACTTCTGACCTGGAGAACTGTAAGACAATAAGTTTGTATTGTTTCAAGTTGCTAAACTTATGTTAATTTGTTACAGCTAAAATAGGAGACTAATATGGACCTCCTTTCCTGAGGAAGGGCAGAGTGCAGAAATGAGGGCATCAAACATAACATTTTGCTTCTTACTATGTTGCTAACATATTAATCTTAGACTTACTTTTCCATTCAACTAATTGGGGCTGGCTGCCTCAGGCGGGAGGACTACTCCTATCACTGAAGGAGTTCAGAACCACCTGTCAGAGGTGTTTTGGAAGGGATTCATGCTTTTGTGTATAGGATGTAGGGCGAGGAAAAGGGATTAGTCTAGAATGTTCTTTCTCTTCAGTGCTTTCCATACCTGAGTTTCCATTGTTTTGAATTTAAAAGAGAAAGACACCTTTCTTATTTATGTTAAAAAAAAACAAAAACAAAACCTCTTGTTCTAAACACTGGATCTTTGTTTTGTTTTTGTATTTGGAGATGGTAATGTAAGCTACCAAGGTACTTTATAATCCTTTATTTGAATGACATTCAAATAGCAAAAGGGGCTTCCTTATACCCAACACTGTGTGTTATGTGATTTGGGTTCATTTTGCATTTTCCATAAAAAGGATTTTTCAGTATTCCAAAGCAAGCCAACCTGCCTCCTGAGATCTAATGAACCCCATGGTCTAGAGACCTCTGCTCAGAGCATCCACTCCCCACCCCTGCAGAGAGACCTGAGGAGTATTTTGGACTCATGAATTACAGAACACTCTGAGAAGAACTGATCTCAGGTTTACTGGGAAGCTGAGCTGGTACAGAACTGAGAAGTAAGTCTAGTGTGTATGGGGGCTTCCTGAGCCTTAGTTCCCTCATCTGGAAGTGGGAATGACAAGGCCTGGGGCATAGGGTTATTAAAAGGACTAATTGGTATGCCACGCACAGTACCTGGCAGGTGCAAGTCCTTCAGTAAATGAGTTTCCTGGATCTCCTGTGAGAACATTTTAGCACTCCTTCCCTGTTCCCAGTGTGTCCGCTATGTTCCCCAGGTAGGACCATGGCCCTCAAATTAAGATAGTATATTTCTTTAATTTTTCGTCTTCAGAAAACTTGAACATTTAAAGTGCTGTTCAGAGAAAGCAATAATTAACCCAAAGGAAAGCAGGTGTCTGGCAGGGTGGAGAGGATACTTGGCTGGTGGAGCTGTGGCCAAGTACAGAGGACATCACTGAGCAGTTTCTTGCTCCCTCCCTTGGTGGCTCACTCAGAACCACATATAGAGTGCATAACCTTGGACTTTGGTCTCTTGGGGGGTGTCATTCAGGCACAAAGGGGCTGAACTAGGACAGGGCTGGCATCACCTAGCACTCCCTGGGAAAAAACAAGGACATGCCCTGCCAATGGCTTCCATGAGCTAGGGAATGAAGGTGGTCTCTAGCAGCTGGAACAGGCAAGGAATGGATTCTTCTCCAGAGCCTTCAGGACAAAATAGCAACACCTTGCTCTTAGCTGGGTGAGACCCATGTAAAACTTCTTTCCTACAGAACTGTAAGGTAGTAAATTTGCGTTGTTTTAAACCACTAAGTGTGCGGTAATTTGTTATAGCAGCAATAGGAAACCAATATACTCCTCCAAAGTGAAATTAATAAAATCCATTCAATAAGAATTTTTTCAAATACCTATGGCTTCAGATAATTTCAATTCTTAATTGCCAAGCCTATGCTGTACAAGGGTGGCATATCTATCTCTTTTCACTAGCATCTCTTTCTGTCATGCCCCTAATGGAGACCAGCCTTGGGTGTGACCTTCACTGCTCATTCTCCCTCAGTTGTCACCTAGCCTCCAAGTCCACACCCCCAGATGACTCCTCTGCCAAGTCTCAACCTCGCAGCTCTGGGCCAAGACAACTCCTCTCTTCCTCTTGGATGTCTTGATGCCACATGAAACAAGTCTAAAACCAGCCATGTCTTCTTCTTATGCAAATAGCCATAGCTGCCTGCATCCTGCCTGTCAGTAGCTCTGTCATTTTATGAAAATTGAAAGTCTAAATTGTATGACTCATTGCTTCTCACTTCAAGTTCTCAGTCCATTGCTTTGTTGCTAATTTTTATTATATTCTCAAGTATTAAATGCTTTCCAGTTGAGCCACACATTATAGTCCATTGTCTCATATAATTTCTATACACTCTATGAGATCAGTGTCATTATCTTCATTTTAGAGAGGAAGGAACTGGCACTGAGAGAAGTCAAGTTTACATGGCTGGTAAGTAGCAAGCCTGAGAGTCAACCTGGGTCTGTCTGACTCGACTTCTATGTTCAGTGCGTTTTTAATTTTTTATGTTTTATGATGCTTTGACATTTCAGGGCCTTTTGAACCTGTGAAAGGCCTGTCTCTCCTAGTTATCTATTTCCTAGAGATAGCAAAGGACTAGCCTGTGAACATGCCTTGGATATGCAAACTAACCACTCACAGAGCCCATAGTTCCAATCACTTCCTTCATCTAATTCTCACACACCAACCCAATACTCCCCCTGCCCTAAAGTGCTCCAGGGCCAGGCACCAGCTAACTAGGGACCATTCTTATAGACTGATCTCACTGAAATTATTCAAGCTCTCCAATCTTAAATGTACTTAGCATACCTCCTCTTTACCCATTTCTTACCAGGATAACTACAATAAAGGGTGTGGCCCATGCATTCCCTTAGCACCTTCTGCCTCCAGACTGTCCCTGGTACTTCCCCATGTGGCCCTGTGAGGTGTGGCATGCCCCCACCCTCTTGGAAACTCTGAGTAATAACTCTTCTTTCAAGGCCATTGTCTCTGAGAGTGTCATCCTACCATATCTGATTAAAACAAAATCCTTGGTACCTTTCAAAAGAACTTCCTGTTTTAATTGGCTTCTTCTCATTTCTTTCTTTTTTCACTTTGTCTCTGCTTCTATAAATCATCTTGATCTCAAGGCAAGTTCAAGATATTCTCAACCTCAAAAGCACAATGGAATCATTTGGTGAACCTTTAACCAAGTTAAGCTTCCTCACCCCACCCCAGAGATTCTGAATTAATTGTTTTCAGGTGGGATAGATTCTCAAACTTGGGTGGGTATCAGAATCATTAAAGGGCTTGATAAAACATAGATTGCCTGAACCCCCTACTAGAATTTCTGATTCAGTAGTTCTGAGGTAGGCCTGAGAATGTGCATCCTAATAAGTCCCCTGTAGAGTTAACTACAAGGACATTCTTAGATCTAAAAGATCACCAGGTGATGTTACTGGGCAGTCAAGGCTGAAAACTACTGACCTGGACCAAAGTCAAATGAAAAATTGTGAACTTGAAACATCAGTGAATTACTTTTATAAAAAGGATTTGTAAAGATTTATCCCAACAAAAAACCATGGGCTTCTGGAAGCCAGTGGAATCCTCTAGTACACAATAAATGGTATCTTCTAGATCTCTGTATTTTGGCTGCATGATCATGAGCACAAGTATAGGGGCTTGGATGACTCTTATGTCTGCAGATGAAGGTGAGCCTGTGACGATGCAAGAAGAACCACAATTACTTCATGAGCAGGTGCCAGGGCCTCAGTGGGTGTGCCTGCAGCAATGACACAGAGCCACCCAGTTTACAGGGTGAGGCTCTGCCATAGAGATGAGGAAAACGCTGCCTTCTTTCAGCATCATGCTTATTATATAAAGCCTGTGTAGGAGATATTCAAAGAGGAATGGCTTTAAACACATTCCTGATCCAGCATCTGAAGAACGTGGCTCAAACTGTCATTGACTATTTAATGACAGTGGTGTATCTAGTAAGACAATGAGAAATAATAACTGGATGAGAAAGAAGGGAGCACATTGGTTAGATCACCCCTCCCAGTATCCTGACCTAAAACCCTGCCAGTAATTCAGTAAGAGCTGCTATTCCCACCCCAGGAAATGCCACAAAGACATGGTAAACATCTAGTAGAGTCTACATAAAAACGATTGCCATAGCTGCTAAGTCTATGGTTTTCTGGATAAGCCCATTTCAGTTGGCTCTAAACTATTAACATGTGAGACGAACACCTTTGGCACTTACTGAAGAAACAAATAGAGGAAACACCGTAATGTTTCACAAAATGTCTTCTGCCAGACTGACAGTTTTCCCTGGGCTAAGGCTTGGGTCTATATACAAGTCTGTTCAGAACAAGTGCATCTTTCCTGGAGGACTTCTCACATTTTCAGTTCATCATATCACCTGGTTGAAACCTGCAGAACCATCACTGAAAGCACAGGACCGAGAAGAAACAAATTTTGATGAGGTCAGGGATGAGACCAGGCAGAAAGACACTCAAAAAGTAAGAGGAAATTGGGAGCACAGGGTGGTAATAGAGCTTGTGGCCAATGGGGAAGCGGTTACATAGATGTAGAGAGGCAGTTTTGGGGAAGTGTTGGGTAGAAGTTGGGAAAGAGCAACTTGGGGCAGAATGCTCTCTCCCAGGCCTGACCCCTAGAACTGAGCATATTCCTACTGGGGAACATGGCACTGGGGTCCTGTAGCAGGAAGGCGACCTCTGCTTCGATGTCTGCTGCTGTCATTTTCTAGTAAAGAGCTCCAGACCCTGTGAGTCTCTTCTCCCCTCCCCTCCCTGCAGCTAAAATAAGCAAACTGTCTTCCAGGCCTATTTGCTGCGAGGTCATAAAAACCAAATAAGATGGACTTTTGTCAAAGATGAAGGCATAGGTAGACATACACTGTGCCTCCTTGCACAACGAAAAGAAGAACAATAACAAATTTAAAAACAAAAACAACCAGAACTAACATAAAATTGAACTGTATGGAAGTCTGACAACCAAGGAGTTAAAGAAGAAACATTCATCCAGATCTGTAGGAGGGTAGGAAATGGGCAGCTGGGAGGGGAGGACTCTTGGCAAAGCAGAGGCTGGAGGACCAGGCAAGGCGGTGGCTGGTGGACAGGGTGGTCCCACATGTACGAGCAGATAAACCAGAAGGAACAACTGGGGAGTGAGACAGACCACACAATCCAGGGTTCCAGTGTGGGGAAATTAAGCCTCAAAGCCTCTGACTGAAAACACCTGTGGGGGTTGAGGTGGCAGGAGAAACTCCCAGCCTCACAGGAGAGTTTGTGGGAGAGACCCACAGGGTGTTAGAACATACACAAGCCCACTCACTGGGGAATCAGCACCAGAAGGGCCCAATTTGCTTGTGGGTAGTGGCGGATGTGACTGAAATCTGGCGGAAGGTGGAACAAGTGCCATTGTTCCCTCTCAGACCCCTACCCCACATACAGCACCACAAGGCAGTGACGTGGGTTACCCTGCCCTGGTGAACAGCTAAGGCTCTGCCCCTTACTACATAACAGGAGCACTGAGGGGGAAAAAAAAAAGGCCCAAATGAAAGAACAGATCAAAGCTCCAGAAAAAATACAACTAAGCAGTGAAGAGATAGCCAACCTATCAGATGCAGAGTTCAAAACACTGGTAATCAGGATGTTCATAGAAATGGTTGAATATAATCGCAAAATAGAGGAAAACGTGAAGGCTATGCAAAGTGAAATAAAGGTAAATGTACAGGGAACCAACAGTGAAGGAAGGAAACCGGGACTCAAATCAATGATTTGGACCAGCAGGAAGAAATAAACATTCAACCAGAACAGAATGAAGAAACAAGAATTCAAAAAAATGAAGAGAGGCTTAGGAATCTCCAGGACTTCTTTA
>PVJI01033182.1:0-11525 GCA_004026765.1 Micronycteris hirsuta
GTGGATTGAGCGCGGGCTGCGAACTAAAGGGTCGCGGTTCGATTCCCAGTCAGGGCACATGCCTGGGTTGCATGCCAGGTCCCTGGTGGGGGCCACATGAAGGGCAACCACACATGGATGTTTCTCTCCCTCTCTTCCTTCCCTTCTGTCTAAAAATAAATAAATAAAATCTTTAAAAAAAATAAAATAAAATTTTAAGAAGGCAAATGACTTACTAAATTATATTTGTGTTTCTCATTTAAAGAAAAAAATTAGTCCACATTTAATGAACCTGAGTCCTGGGTTGGGTACCTTTTGAGTTCTCATATTTCACCTTTAATTCTCTAGGATTAGACACAAGGCCAAAGTTTAAGTGTTATCAAAGAAGTGATGTTAAAAAACATATGTATAATTAACAATTCAAAGACAGTGATATTACTGTTTTAAAAGAAAAAAATTAACACTCACAGAAATTGTTTTTTAAAGCACTATAATTTAAGGGAGACTAAAAATAGTCTGCATGTCACAGATTTTTACATAAAATTAGCAGAAGAACTGGAGGTTAATTTCTATTGACAAAATGACCCAAATTATATTATTTCTGCCATATCTATCCTGAGACTAAACTGCCCTGGACTTGAAACAACTTTAAGGCCTGAGGTGCCAGCCTTTGGAATCTGGGAGCTGTAGCAGCCACTGAAATGGCTCGAGGGCCACATGTGCATCCCCCACGAATTAAATCCCCGAGGGACAGCTGGGCCAAGGAACTGCCTCCCCAAAGCCCTTTCTAAACTGCAATTAGGTTTGATGGGCATGTGGCAGAAGACTGGTGTTGGTAAAAAGGAAGAGAAGAGAAAACAGAATGGGGGTAGGGCGGAGGGGTTGTTGAAGAGGGGGAAATCAAGCAGGAGCTTTTCAGAAATGGTTATTATCAAATACCAGTAGTTTAATAAAATGATTGAAATGAAAAAGAAGTATAACATAATGCCACAATTGAGCAAGTTTGTAGCAAGATGTAGGCTGGCCATCTTAGAATTAAAGTTACCATCAGAAAAGCAAAAACAAAACCCACAAAGATTTCCCTGCTCAAATGGTAACTGAAGATTTATTTTACAATACTAATGTAGTAAAATAGGGCCATTTTAAAAAATAATATTTTGGTCATACTGAAAAATCTGTTAAAATGATCTCATAGGGTAATGTTTTACATACAGACCCCCTTTGTTCACATTAAAAAAAAAATCAATTTCGTGTTGAAGCAAAGGGGCAGAAAAATTGAGTGCTGGAATACAGGCACCATTACACTCCACAGACACACGAAACTCACACCACCACTCGCGCAGTGACACTGGCTAAGAGCTACAGCGCTGTGAATCACACCTCCCACTACCACGGTCCTTCTGCGAGGAAGTAAATCAACCAGACGTGAATGAGTGCTCCCTAACGTTCAGAGCTTTTCTCAACTTGCGGTTCGGATTCCAACAGACAGTCACTCAAATGCAAGAGAACCGCTCTCAGATTAATCTTCTATAATTTTCTATGGTTTTATTCAATTAGCATAAAAGCATGTTTTTATCAAAAAGAATGTCTCAATGTAAGTAATAAATATTTATTTAGTACTTCACATATCAGTCCTATTGCTAATGAAGGTGGTTTAATTGTGCAAAAGTTGGAGCAATTGTGTATTAGAAAAAGTTGGAAAGACAGTTTGGCTTTTACATAACATATTATCAAGAGGCTAAACTCAAATGTACAAGATACAATAGCAGAGGGGTGAAGGCAGTGAAAACAAGCAAGCTAGGGGAAAAATGATGAAACACTTTATAGAGAACTAATACTTCAAGGGCAAATTGGGGTGAGGCTGGTGGAGGAGCAAAGTGAAATAGGACATGGATTTTAGTGGGAGAATTTAGTTTAAAAAAGTGAATAGAAAAATAATCAAAACCTGAAGCTATATTATTGCAACATGATGGTTCAGAAATCTAGGGCACCAGTCTGCATTCCCACCAACAGTGCAGTAGGGTTCCCTTTTCTCCACATCCCCTCCAACAGTTATCTGTTGCTTTGTTGATGATGGCCATTCTGACTGGTGTGAGGTGGTATCTCATTGTGGTTTTAATTTGCATCTCTCTGATGGCTAATGATGTTGAGCATCTTTTCATTATGCTAAGTGAAGTAAGCCAGTCAGTGAGGGACAAATACCATATGATCTCACCTTTAACCGGATCATAACCAACAAAAGCAGAAAGCAAGCAAAACATAACCAGAGACATTGAAATTAAGAGCAGTCTAACAATAGACAGGGGAGAGGGGGGAGGGGCCAATGGGGAGAAGGGTTTTCAGGAATCACTGTAGAGGACACATGGACAGAACTAAGGGAGAGGAGGGAGGCTGGGGGGGGAGGTGAGGCTGGAGGGGAAGGGAGAAGGGGAGGGGAGAGGATGCAAATAACTGTAATTGAACAAAAAAAATAAAATTAAAAAAAAAAAGATCCATAAAGAGAAAAAAAAAAGAAATCTAGGGCAAAATTTTCAAGAAAACCTCATTTATTTTTCTAAAATCAATACTGAAATCAAGGTTCAGGAGGCCAAAGCACAGGAGAATCAGAAGTGAAGGGCGGCAGGACACAAACTGTTTGTGTTCGTCTTCCACAGAAAGACTGTCCACCAGAGAAAAGATGCTATGGTTGGCTGCCTCGGTGCAAACCTATTAGCCCTCATAATCACAAACACTGCCTCCAAAATGACATTAAGACCTTACAGATATTTAAAGTAGCCACCAACAGAGGTAGTAAAGGGAAAGGATTTCTGTAAGAGTGGCATCTCTCAAATTATGTATGTCAACAAAAATAATCAATTTTTTTTTTGAAATTTAACTGAACGAAGAGAGAGATACTTGCAATAAATTACACACAGGTTATTCCAGCCAATTTAATCCTCAGAGAACAACAGCACTTCTCTATTCTAGCAGGTCAAAAGGGTCTGGGAAGAAATCCTCATTTACCAATTGCCAGCAAGCTACCTGGAGGCAGCCTGTCTCATCTACCCTAGTACACCCCCAAGCCTTCACTGGTGCCAGCTCATCTAACCTGACAATCATCCTGTGTGGTGGTAGTGTTTCTTTTCTATTCTTTTTTTTTTTGTTTTTGGTAGAGAGAGGAGAATGGAGGGAGAAAGAAAAGAAGAGAAGCATGGATGAGAGAGAAACATTGATCGGCTGCCCCTGGTACGTGCCCTGAAAGGGGACCGAACCCGCAGCCTAGGTGTGTGCTCTGACCTGAAATCAAACCTGCGACCTTTTGGTTTACAGGATGACGCTCCAACCAAGTGAGCCACACTGGCCAGGGACAGCTTTCCTCATTTTATTGATGAGAATACTGAGGCTTACAGGGATAGTTTATTTTCTCCGTATCAATGATTATCACTTACGTACTTCATGTTTGCATTCATTTGTTTTAGTTATTATTTCTATTCTGGACTAGAATGCAACCATGTTATAGCATATTTACTTGTGCACGGTGGTATGTCCAGTGCTTAGAAGAGTGCCTGGTACATACAGATACTCAATGAATATTTGTTGAATGAGTTAATAAGATAACCCATCCAAAACTATAGAGCCAACAAGTGAGAGACCTGAGGTTCAATTCAGATGTCTGCCTGCAAAGCCAATATTCACCCACCGCGGAGAGCTGATGATCACAGCAGCACTAAAACATAGACTACAAAGGAATGACGGCTTAGAATTAGGGCTCACAAAGTGCCTTTTAGGTAAGAAGTGTGAAAAAATGTCTAAAGTTCATTTCCCCTAAGCGCCTCAAAACCTCTCTTGATTATAGGTCTGGTATATTGAGAACTGGACAAGCAGCTGAGTGCGGCCTTCTCCTTACGGGCAAGTTCAACAACCCTCCCAGGCAGCACAGAGCAGGAGGATTTGTGGTCCATTAAACACAGAGCCATGGGAAGTCTTGAATAGCCCATTCACACAGAGGCTGAGAGAAGTTTGCACTGCAGTGAAAGTGCTGTCCAGGTTAAAAACCACAACTGAAAAACAACAACCAAAACCTTCAGACTGCAGGAGCAGTCCAGGTCTGCGTGACAGCCAAAGAGTCTTGCAGTGAAATGAGCATCTTCATAGGTCCAGCTTGTGGCCCATGGCCCTGTGCCCTTATTGTGGTCGGTGACAGTTGGTCCTCTAAAATAGTCCACAAAATTATAACTTTTACGGAAGGAGAAGATCACATTTTTCTTGATTCTTTACTGAGAACCTTGAGTCCCTTCCTTGAAAATGGGCAGAATGTGAATTTCTCCATGAAAATAGCTGTTTAAAGAGCTACTTAGTTAAAAGAATATACATTCTATGTTTTTATTTCCAGGAATATATTAAAATAAGACAGGAAATTTATGTTTGGAGACTTTTTGTCCCCACCCTAATAGTTGTATTTTATCCTAATTCATGCTAAAATAATTATTTTTAAAAGGTGAAAGACAGTAAAGGAAAGCACTACAGCTGTAGAGTGATGGGACGTGTCGAAAACGCGGTCATCACTAGGCTTTGCTCTACCAGGAGGCCGTTTCTCCCCCACAGCGTTCCTTCCCCAAAGGCTGCAGTGCATGGGCTGCAAATGGCAGCCTTCCTTTCACTAGAAATGAGAAAAAAGTAATAACATAAGTCACAGATTCTCCTCTCTCCCCAAATAAAGCATGGAGCTGATGAACATCTACCTGCCTAACCTTCTGACTGACATTTTAGGGGCAAGAAGATGGGATTTGGGAAGAAGGGAGGGAGCAAGCTATTCTTGTTACCACACATACTATGGGAGTACGCATTTTACATGCACTCAATAACTATGAAGCGGGTACTACAGTTATCTCCATTTTACAGGTGAGAAAGCTGAGGCTTAGAAATAGGTCAGTTTCTTGTTCATGGTCAAAAGCAGGTATAGACAAGTCAAAACTGGGACTGTATGACTCTAAAGTCGCTATCTTAATTACTGGTTTTTAAGTTGAAGTTCCTTTTGGTTTCCAGGGACCGGTAATGTGGCAAGGTTACGACACTAAATGCAAAGGTGGATGGAGTTCAGGAGCAAAATGAGCAAGCTAGGTTTTGTTTCTTGTAGATACAAGGCCGAAGAGCCTTTAAACAATCACTGGAATATCAAGTTAAAATAAATAGCTACTATCAGTAGTTTTTAAATTCTGTAACTATGCAAATAAAAAATTAATGTCTATGTTTATTTCAATGTGCTGACGTGCAGCACAATGCATACTTCATATTTCTAAACTGAAATGTTTCCATCAGTAAGTCATTTTATCAGAACAAACAATAGTCCTAGATTCTAAGCAATGCTCATTAATGGACTACAGAGCCAATCTTGGCCACATTACCATAAAAAGATGAAAGTAATAAACCGCATTAACAACTAGTATCTATTGCACGCATTACTCTTAGCACTTTATATGTATTTACTCAATTAACCTCATCCATGATTGTAAGGTAATATTTTCTATCCTAATTTTACAGATAGGGAAATTAAGTCACAAGAAGTTAAGCAGTAAGTAAGAGACAGGACCAGAAGTAAGCGGTGGGGCCATGATGCTAACCTAGGCCTTAGGACTCAAGAGCGTATTATTCAAGAGCTGAAAAGTGCTTCATAACACATCAGCACTGACAATCCTCACTGTATACTCTGGTCCCCATTCAATCTAGTCTCAAATGTGATATAAAATATGCCAGCTATTGCCTACATAAAAATTATTAAAAACTGTAGTTAAAATGCACAATTTATTTAAGTATGTCTAAAAGATCTAATAATCTCATTCTTTCCCAAAAAGCTATTATTCTCTACGACTGCATTCTTCCAAAATGTTCTTTAGTTAATTATAGTAAGATCTGGTAATTTCCTACCAAACAGCATTAACAGAACCATGTATACATTTCTGAAAAAATAATATTCAAAATGATAAAAATATTTTCATATTTTAGGAGATTTTAAGGGAAAGAGCTCATAAGCTAAGACTTTTGGTAAAGGAACCCATGAACCACAGAGAGCTGACTCACTTTATCAGTCCTGAGGCCTGCCGGGTCACATTTCACAATATCGCAATTTTAAGAGGTTGCTAATAAATGTATTTTGTACTAAAGCAAACCTTCGTAAAAAAAAAATGCAGCAAAAACAGTCATGTTTTTTAAAAAGATCAGAAAGTTAACCAAAACTAAGTTAGTATTGCTATTATGATTTTACCTTAAAAAGATTCTTTAACTTTATAAGAATGGACCATGACTGATGATCTTCTAATTTTTTCAGTATCACAGGAAAGATACACACAAACTTAACTATACGAAATAATCCTATACAAGTCAACAATAGGAAAAACAAACAAATAGAAAACCCTTACTTCGGCATTTATAGTTGAATATATGGAAATAATGATTCCCTACCATTTTTAATATATGAAATTTAGTAGAAGATTCTAAAATTTTATTATCAAAAATTCTCTTTTATGAATGTGTAACTTTAGTGCAACTTACATTAAACATCCCAGTTGTTTCATTATGCTGCAAAACAGTTTTCAAAATCCTGGATAAAGGGGGCTATCATAATACATGGGTTCTGCTGAAGTTACTAAGTCAATAACTGAACAAAACTGGAAAAGAGCTAGTACTAGAAATGATGGGGCAGAGGGGGAGACAGCATGGGAAGAGGAGGCAGTTTACAAACTACTTCTACCAGAAAAAAATTAAACTGCTGTTTCATCTACTGGGGCTGATTGTGACCCCGGCAGTCTTTGGGGTGTCTAGAGATATTGTTGGCGGCACAGCTTGGGGCAGTGCTATTGGCACTGAGACAGCAGAGGCCAGGGTTGCTGCTGAACACCCTAAGACACACGTGGCAGTCTCCCACCTGTCAGTAGTGCCAAGGCTGAGAAACCCTTATTCAGAGACCGTACAGCGTACTTACAACATTTGCCTCATAGAATTGTTATGAAACCTAAATATAAACATAGCAGGTACAAAGCTATGTACAAAGTACCATGGCACATACTATGAGCTTAATATGCATTAGTTATTTCTATTAGCAGTATTACTACTGTTATCCACAGTCAATGATTTTGGCTTGAGTGAAAGCTGGAACAGATGCAATCCTATTTTACTTGCCCCAGTGTAAAAATATTAATAACTCTTAAGACTTTGAAAAAAAATGCTCTTGAAGAATATAGCAAAAAGCTTCTTGATTGTCTGTGTAGACACCAGGTTTGTATAAACAAAGCATGTGGATGTACACTACCATTTGAGATTAAGAAAAATAAGTTCTAGATTTTTATTTACAGTAAGAACAACAGAAAAAGAGATAGAGGGTAGGGCAAAAGTAGGTTATAGTTGTTCATATTGAAAATTATACAGTAATTAATAAATAATAATACAAGAATAAACTGTTTCATGTACTCATAACTATAAACCTACTTTAGCTCCACGCTGTATTTTGCTTCTTTCTTCCCAAGGCAGGATTCCCAGAAGTATTGATTGATTTTATTTAGTTATTTTAACAAAGTATTTTTTAGTAGCCATCATTTTTAAAGTCAGAATCATTCTGCTTACAGCCAAGTACTTCCCTGCTTTATTTTTTCTCATATTAGGTAGTATGGCAGCAATAACTAAACAGTTAGCCATTGTTATCCCTTCAGATTCCTTTTGTATTCTTACACCAATAAAAAGTTTTTCTAAAGAAGCAAAGCTTTGAATTATAAAAAGAGAGGTGGCACCTCTCAATAGGACCGTGTTAACATTTTCTCACCAGTTCTTGAAAATGCCAAAGGTTCTCTAATTAAGAATCCCTCAATTGAATTTGTAAAATCCTGAGGCAAAATATCAGACTAGATTTAATAAATGAATTTTACAGAGAAATGACTTTAAGAAAATCACTGGAAATTTGTAGATGTATTTTTCTATTCTTTTACTCAGGAAAAAGGCTTATGACTTTAAAAGGTTGGAGAATTTAAGCAAACACTCAGTGGTTTTGGAACTGTAGTTTCCATGGCAACCAACATGGTCTTCTTTATATAGCATTATAAACAGATGGTAAAGAGTGGTCATGTTTGTTTCTTTGCCAGTATATCAATAAAACTGCTGTAACAGTGTATTGAATACACTTGAACTATTTAATAAATTTATATACTAACCACAAAATCTAGTAATTTAGACAGACAAATATAATTAACTAGTATCTGGGTGGTTTTTTTTCCTTTTTAATAAACACATGAAGATCTTGAACAGTTAAGTCACTATACTCCATAGAGTCAACAGTCTCCCTTGGCAAGACTTTGTACAAATGTTTTCTCAGCACTTGCCACACAGGGCATATCACCACAAATATGAATCTGACAAGGAGAATATAATTGATTAAAATAATAACAGGGGAACCATATCTGTATACATAGTCCTTGTCCATCTTTTCTTAAAGAACAAATGAGAAATTAAGAAGCATGAAGAGTTTCTTTACAATAAACAATAGGTTGTAAGCCAATGGCAAAATTGTTGTGTAAAAGTCAGACTCCATTCCATGTACATAGTAGTGGCTTTCAGAAATGCAGGTGCTCCGAATTCCACTGGTTTAACTGTGGTAACTTGCTAGGTACTATTTGCTAAAAAACTAAATTAAGCCAAGAAACTATAAATGTGATTAGTCTGGCAGTAGAAGTCTGAACAACCAGTTCTTGCATGTATGACCAACACATTGGAGGCAGCGCCCAGTATCTGGAAGGCAGCCGGTCAGAGGAAGGGCCTGTCTATGGGCCTTTGACTCTGCAGGGGCACTGGCAGCCCTTCTTAGCAGGCCCATCGTAGAGGCCTTCACATATTTTCCAAGCTAGGGGAGGAATGCTTACCTTAAAAAAGAAAAAAAAAAAAAACAAACTTGGGACAATATTTACTATTTTTAATTATATAAATGGCCATTTTGATTATAAAACCATACTCAGTACATTTTTTCCTGTTCTTACATTCTCCCTCTCATGCATCTATCCCTAAATTTGCTGATTTTTATCTTTTATAAATTCTTTCTATGCTTCCCATATCAAAGTAAGTTCACTAGAAGTGAGATATTTCATTGTGCAAAACAATTCATGATGGGAATATAGGAAAAGGGTATACATACTTACGAAAGGAGTGAACTGAATCATGTAAAGTACATCATAGTTTAATTTTTAAAAATCTCAATTGAAACATCTTAAGACTGGTGGAGACTGTCCTAGATTTATATTTGACTCAAAAGCTGGAAAAAAAATTTAAAATTATGTACCTTGGATGAGCTACAATGAACTCCACAGTCTACCAAAAACGGTTGCCATAATACAATCTTTGGAAATTACTGAAACCTGGCGAACCTAGGAAAGAGCCTCCTTTCTTATGCAAGGCTGGAGAGTCTGCTATAAAGCACCAACCTAATCCACCCCCAAAATATGCCTACCTACAGCAAGTGATCACCCCCTGAGAGGTCACTTGACCAGAAGCCCTTTTCAGAGGGTTTTCAGTATGGCTTCTTCCATTGTACTTGAAGTGTAGGAAAGTAGCAACAAGAGCCCCTAGTTTAGCTTAACTTCTACTAGTGGTTCTCAATCCTGGTGACAAAACCTGAATCACTTGAAGAGTGTTAAATATAACAATACCTACATTCTAACATATGCCAATTTAGACAGAATCACCAGGATTGGGGTCAAGGCAAAAGTATTTCAAAAATATTTATCAAGTATGATTCTAATGTATAGCCAGTGTTAAAAAAAAAAAAAGAAAAAGAAAATGAAAGACTGTGATTTGTGCTCTTTCTACCCCTGATGAGAAAGAGATCTCAAACTTTCATTTTAATTTTTTAAAATTTTTATTGAATTTATTGGGGGTGATATTGGTTAATAAAATTATTGTAAAGCAGTTCAACAAAATACAAGATTGAGGTGTGAAAATACATTCTTTGTGAACTATTCCAGATAGTAATGTTTAACTCTTACAAAAACTACCATTATCAGGAAGAAGAGTGAATTCATTTTCATTCTATTCTCGGGACGTGCTCAGTGTTTGAGCAGCTTACCAAAACAAACGCTTTCTGGGTTTGCAATGCACCTAACAGCTATTCTGAAGAACCGACTTACACAATCAGCAGTGTAATTCTATTACTTCACAGATACCAAATCCTCTTTTTTAACAATGACCTTTAAACTATCACCTACAGTAGTGAAAATTTAGGCATTTGGAGAAGGAAAAGCTGCAGGGGTAAGAAGAACACCATTTCCTTCTGCAGCACATATACAAAAACAATTTTTAAAAGCTTGCTAATATACTGTCCCCTAAAGAGAGTAGAAATGAATGCCATAGATCACAAATGTTATTTCGAGCTATACACCCACAGCTAAATTCTATCATGTAGAAAAATGTAAATGTAGATTGTGATGATAGTTCTTTAAAAAAAAAATTGGTTAGGTGCTTGCATACCCCTAACTGGGGACCTGGCCCACAACCCAGGCATGCACCCCGACTGGGAATTGAACCAGCAACCTTTCAATGCTTAGGCCAGCGCTGAACCCACTGAGCCACACCAGCCAGGGCAACAGTTCTTTAAATATATGGCTTTCTCCTTTCAAATTATCTACAAAAAGACTAATAACTTTTTGCTTGATATTAAATAGCAAATAGAAATAAATAATTACAAACTCTTCAAATTGTCGGCAATAGAGAATAGGAAAAAGAGAGTATAGTTAAGTAATTTCAGAGGATAAACCATGAGAATACAAGAACCTTGGAACTGATTTCTATATTTTTGTTTGTTTTCTTAGATTTCCACAGGCTACTAAAATTTCCACAAGTCATTTATTCTTTCCCTGAGAAACTTCATTTGGCTATTTGTGTGTCTGGTGCTATTAACTCATCGTAATTTTACATTAAATCCTCATAACATAACATAATTGAGGTTTAATTCTAAAAAAAATCAAA
The DNA here is from genome assembly GCA_004026765.1 of Micronycteris hirsuta. Taxonomy (NCBI): domain Eukaryota; kingdom Metazoa; phylum Chordata; class Mammalia; order Chiroptera; family Phyllostomidae; genus Micronycteris; species Micronycteris hirsuta. The sequence continues at coordinate 10,957 of PVJI01033182.1, forward strand.
ACACACAAAACAAGAAAAAAAATCCCCCTAATGCATTTGGGAAGAAACAGCCTATTAAAGAGAATAAGTGTGTCTGGCAGAATTCTAGAGATGACAGAAAACAAGAGGAAACATTTCTTAATGTTATTTAAATCTGCACATAGGAGACAGAGAGATGTGCTAGGACAGAGAATCAACAGGAACTCTCCTCTTCCTGCACAGAAAATAGGGCTTCATTAACAATAAAGGAACAGGTGCCTTGGGACCCATTTATACAGGCTATTAACTGTTATGAACTGCCGGTATCCAAACTTATTTTAGTACTAGGAAACCGATTAAAAATAAATACAAATTTAAATTTCATCTCTTAGCATGTAAAAGCAATGCCTAGCTTCCCAAAGTCTAACTTAATACAAAGGTGTTTTTCTATGGTCCTGACCACAGAGGATACTGAAGTTCATACACAATATACCATCTTTCCTAAGTCCCAAAACAAAGACTTTCTTTTGAATGTAAAAAAACTGATGAATGGCCTTTTTTAAAAATATATTTTATTGATTATGCTATTACAGTTGTCCCATTTCCCCCCC
>PVJI01033183.1:0-11495 GCA_004026765.1 Micronycteris hirsuta
TTTTTTTTTGGTAAGAAATACATTGAATAATGTTGTATTCTCAGTTCATTATATTAGCACATTAGGAGGTTTGTGATGTTAACATGTCCCATTGCTGCTAATTTCAATTTTGCTCTCTTGGTTAGGATCTGTCTGCTTAGTTTTTCACCATATAGCTACTATTTTTCTCTTCATAATCATTAGTATCTTGAGAGGAAATCCTCTGAATGTATGCTTGTAGTGTTCATAATGTGGAGAAAGGGAACAGCTCCCCCTTCCCTCTGGTTCTTTTGGCTGGTTGAATAATCACATCAACATGAGACAGACTAACAAGAGAATCAAATTCAGATTCATGTGCATGGAACCCCACGTACATGAGAAAATCAGAGACCCTGCATACTTGAGAGATTCAGAGACACAAAGGGAAAACAAGGTATATATGGCATTCTGACCTAAGGATGAGATTTGAGGGCCTCAGAGGGGAGAAAAATCATTGTAGGACAATAAGAAGGTAATATGTTCAGTAATTAGTAGTTTGCTCTGCCATTTAGATAGGTCAAAAATTGTTGTATCTGCCCTGGCTGGTGTAGCTCAGTGGATTGAGCGCGGGCTGGGAACCAGAGGGTCCCGGTTCGATTCCCAGTCAGGGCACATGACTGGGTTGCAGGCCAGGTCCCCAGTGAGGGCCATGTGAGAGGCAACCGTACATTGCTGTTTCTCTCCCTCTCTTTCTCCCTCCCTTCCCCTCTCTCTAAAAATAAATAAATAAAATCTTTAAAAAAAAATTGTTGTATCTGATTATTTTTATTATAGGAAAGGACCCAATTTAAATTCTACTTAATTAAGGCGGGAAGGGGCGGATGCTTCTCTTGAGCCTGTAGGGCCTCAGTTGTGTTTGACTCAGAATAACCCACATACCACGGAGACACATTTCGGGGTGACTCATGAAAAGGTACACTCATCAAGCTCTCCTCTGCTAGTTATAACACCTGTTGATGACACTTGCTTTAATCAATTATCATTATAGTGGTTTCCAAATGGAGACTTTATAATTTCATCATTTCCTTTATGCTAGTAATTGGTGTTCTACTTTAGGGAAGAATTTTTCCTTCTCTATTTGTTCCTATGATTTTGGAAGCATGGTTTCTTAATTTTTTATTCAATGGACTGTAATCTAATATCATTATTTATTTTGATGCTGAAATTGCCCCAGACTTGGCCTCTGAGAGTCCTCGGAAGCTGGTTTCTATCACAAGAAGCTTGGAATTTTACCCAGGGTTTGTAATTCAAGTGTGGCTGCTTCCGCCTGGGTCACAAAGTAGGATTTTTTGACTAGAAGATTTCTTGGTTGTGGGGAAGAATTGTGGGGTTGAAAAAATTAGGGGGAATTTTTTTCCTGCAGGATGTTATATTTTCTTCTCTTGCTGATTTTCCTCTCGATGCATGGTTTCCATACGTCCATCTTTTCATCAACAGTTTTCCCCCCGAAACATTTGTTTCCCACTGAGGCCTCCCCTCATCCTGCGTGGTACTTAAAAAAAAACACTGTGGCAAAATATTTGTAACTTAAGTTTTACCATTTTAACTGTATAACTTAGTGACACTGAGCACATTCACAATGTTGTGTAACGCTCACCACAGTCTGTGTGCAGACCATTTTCATCATCTCAAGCAGAAAGCAACTGTGCCCATTAAACTGTAAGTCTCCATTTCCCCCTCCCCCAGCACCTCGTAACCTCTTTTCTACTTTCTGTCTCCTGAATTTGACTACTCTAGGTAGTTAACACAAGTGGAACCCTACAGCATTTGTACTTCCGTGTCTGGCTTACTTCATTTAACACAATATCCTCCAGTTTCACCCATGTCGCATGTGCCAGGATTTCCTTCCTTTTTAAGGGTAAATAATATTCTGTTGTATGTATAGACCACATTTTTTTATCCATTCATCCATCAATGGGCACTTGGGGTTGATTCCACTTTTGGCTATTGTAAATAATGCTGTTATGAACACTGGTATACAAGTATATTTGGCTCCCTGCTTTCAGTTACTGGCTTTATAATTTTGCCTTTTACAGAATGTCATATAAATGCAAGCATACAGTATGTAGTGTGATTTGAGTTTGGCTACTTTATCTTAGCATAGTGCATTTAGATTCATCCATTTTTTTTTGTATAAATATTTTGCACCTTTTTATGGTTGAGTGTTATTCCATTATATGAATGTACCATGGTTTGTTTATCCATTCTCCATTTGAGGAACATTTGGGTTATCTTCAGTTTTCGGTGGTTGTGAATAAAGCTGCTATAAATACAGGTTTTTTCCATACAGGTTTTTGTGTGAACATTAGCTTTCGTTTCTCTTGTAGAAATACCTACGTGTGGGATTGCATAGTCATATGAGAAGTGGGTGTTTAACTTTATGAGACACTGCCAAACTTTTCCCACGGCATCTGCACAAGGGTTACAGTTCCATTGTGGGTTCCTCTACATCCTCGCCAACACTTGTTATGTTCCATTTTTTTCATAATAGCCATTCTAATGGGTGTGAAGTGGTGTCTCATTGTTGTTTTGATTTTTATTTCCCTAGTGATTAATGATGTTGAGCATCTTTGTATGTGCTTATTGGCCATTTGCATGTGTTATTGGGAGAAATGTCCACTCAAATTTTTTGCCCATTTTTGAATTGGATTGTTTTATTGTTGCTGAGTTGTAGGAATTGTTCATATATCCTGCATATACTTTTCAGCTTACTTATGTTTAGTTCTTTTATGTTCCCAAACACTTTTGCATATTTTTATACTCTTTCTTTCTGGTGGTGGTTTTATGTCAGTTTTAGGAATACCATTGCCTCTTCTCTTTTCTCTTTCACATCATTTATTACTGTTTTAAAGGATATGATGGGAGTTTTAGATGGATACCGCCATCATTACCTCACCTATAAGAATACCTGAAGAAATATTTTTTTACCTACTTGAACAACAAACATTTTACTTGTACCCCATTTTTATTTCTCTTTATTCCAATAATATTCTTTAATGTTTACTATGTGCCATTTCCAAGAATTTGGCTGTGCCTGAAACAGAGCAATCCCTTATCATGCCTGTGGGCAGAGGTCTAAAAGCTGCAGGTTCTACTGCATGGATGCTGTATCCAGTGTGGGCATTTTTTCAAATAAAGTAGACGATCATTAAAAAAAGAATAAACTACATTAGAAAGAGAAATTGGAAGCTTGGAAGATAAATTTGAAGGTTTTATCAGAAAACAGAGGAAAGGGCCCTGGCTGGTGTAGCTCAGTGGATTGAGCATGGATTGGGAACCGAAGGGTCCCGGTTCGATTCCCAGTCGGGGCACATGCCTGAGTTGCGGGCCAGGTTCCCCACGAGGGCCATGTGAGAGGCAACCATACATTGCTGTTTCTCTCCCTCTCTTTCTCCCTCCCTTCCCCTCTCTCTAAAAATAAATAAATAAAATCTTTAAAAAAAAACAGAGGAAAGGGCAAAGAATTAAAATGTGAGATGATCAGAGATATGAGAGCAAGACACCAAGAATAACAGTTTAGCATGTTGCTAATGAAGAAAGTAAAAAAACAGAACAAAGTTTTACTATTCTTTTTTGTGTGCCACAGACAAAAATAGTGGAAAAAAATCAACTTCTAGATACAGGAAGCATTTATAGAGATACTCAAAGATACAGGAAACAGGGGAAAAAGATTTATAAAAAACAAAGTAGAGAAATAAATGAACAAAAAAAATGGTTACCTACAAGAGAAGAACAGTCAGATTTCTCCTGAAAACCAAGGACAAGAGGTTGTGGCATGGCTGAGAGGGCACAGATAGAAAACTAGGCAGCAGTAATGCGAAGAGGAGACAGACACTGCAAGGCCACCAAAGACATTTAGGAAAGCAGTGGTGTACTCATGGCCAATGAAGAAACGAATTAAATATAAATTCAATTTAAAATAAATATGAATTAGCCCTGGCTGGTGTAGCTCAGTGGATTGAGCGCGGGCTGGGAACCAGACGATCCCGGTTCGATCCCAGTCGGGGCACATGCCTGGGTTGCGGGCCGGGTCCCCTATGAGGGCCATGTGAGAGGCAACCATACATTGCTGTTTCTCTCCCTCTCTGTCTCCCTCCCTTCTCCTCTCTCTAAAAATAAATAAATAAAATCTTAAAAATAAATAAATATGAATTATACAACTCAAGGAAATTGCTAAAACTCATAGTTGAGAAAATGAAATGTGAAAGTATTAAAATTAGATACTAATGATCCTGGCCTGTTATTACAATACTAAATAGAACAGAAAGTAACATGAATTTGCATTTGGTTTAATGTATGAAGGAAGTCAGAAGATAATTCTTAATTTTTTATATTCAGAAAAAAAGAGCATAAAGATTTTTGTAAAAATATAATATAATTACCAGGACTATTGAAACAGAATAGATATACTTTGTAGCTGAAAAACATTGTATTTCAAATGTTCTTAAATCGTCATTTTTTCCGTGTTTTGAATTTTGAGCTTTTTCAACCGCTTACAACTTATTTGGAACTGCTGTCTTGTCTCAGATTCCTGCAATCTCCTTCTAACTAGTCTCAGTCTTTCTGTGTCTACCTGTGACCCTCAGCACAGCAGTCAGAGCAGGTCTCTCCGATGCCCAGAGCATTGTTCTCTTCCGAGTAAAATCCAGTGGCAATGACTGATAAGAGGGCTGCACATTCTTCTAGTTCTCTTGCCTCTGATCTTCCCTCTTGCCCTTATTCCTGCTTTAGTGTAACTGAGCAAAGCGGGGCCCATGCACAGTGCGCCTTGGTGGATGACCCAACAATTAGTGTTGTAAAAAACAAGTTTTTATTTACAAGGGCGAAAGCTTGGGAGGGTAGGGCTGAGAGCACTTAGGCTCAGAGCCCTGTTCTCCCACGAGACGCAGCACTTCCCTTGCTCCCCACTAAGCTATAAACCAAAACCAAGCCCATTAGTTCCCCATATCCTTAACTGTGCTTAAGCCGGCTGCACAAACAGTTCCCCATTTCCTCTGAAATGTACACTTGCGGGTTTTAAAGTTGCCATCCTCTCTTAGTAGCTCTCTCCTTTAGGACCTAGGGTATGCTGTCCTCAGCCTCCATGTAATAAATAGTCCAGGCAAACCTGTGCGGTGTTACACTGCATCATTGTGGAGTCCGGGAAGGCACACATCCCAAGAAAGTGGCCTCTCCATATGTCCCAAGTCCCAAGAGTCCAGATAAACTCCCAGTCTGTGAGGCAGCAAGTCAGCATTTTGCAAGGCAGAGTTCTTGGTGGCTTTGGAGTCAGCTAGAGCAGGAGATCAGAGCAACAGCATGCCTCCTTCCTTACTACACCAGGCTGCATGGCGAAATCCTGACTACAAACTGCAGAACTGCTACAAAATTACAGGCAGCATGCTGACTCCTCCTCTACAAGCTACATGGCTGCTACTTCACTACCAGACACATGGCTGAATTCCCTTTTGGCTCACACCTCCTTCCTCATGGCTAATCTTCCTCCTTCCCTTTCCTCACTCACTGCCCCAATGGCTCTCCCCCATGGTGGACCAGCTTCCTACAGACAGCTTAGTTGCTACACCATGGCTCTCTCTCTTCTGCATTCACTTTGCCTGCATGGCTCCTATCTCACTACCAGCAACATGGCTGAATCTTTCTCACATGGCTGCCCTGTTCACTACAGACCCGCACAGCTGCTACCTACTCTCTCAGCGCTCATGGGAGACCAGCTCTCCTCTCCCTGCCCACCCTCCATTTAAATCCTGACCTGGTGTCTCCTACGTGTCTCCCTATGCAGCTCCTCCCACAAAGAGCTACATTTGCCAGATTCCTGTATTGTTTACATTCTCTGGACTGCCATCTTCAGTCAGGGCAAGAGTGACACAGGTGGAAGTACCTCCCTGGCTGTGTCAGGGGTCAGGATACATTCTGAAAGTCACAAACACCTTTTGCCCCAGGGTGGTAGCAAAGCCATTAGCTTGCCATTAGCTTGCCATAGATATGCTAGCCATTAGCTTGCCATAGATATGCAAAGTATCTTAAGCTTATCATCCACTTCCTCCATTCCTTGACCCCCAAACATGAGCTGTGGGAAATTCTGGGGGGAGCCCTTGTTCTGCACCCTGTTTCATTAGCAGCAGTATTCTCATGGTTCCTTGAGCAGGCCAGGTATGCTCCTGGCTCAGGGCATCTGATTTTCAGTCATCCAGAAAGCTTTCTCCCCAGCTATTTACCTTCACTTACACCTCTTCTGCAGGTCTTTCTTCAAATGCCACCTTCTTAGTCAAATGTTGCTTAACCACTTTGTGTAAAACTGCAGCAGTCATCCTCTACCTTGCCCTTTCTCCTTCTTGTTAGCACTCATCACTATCTAAAAACATACCATTTATTCTTCTTGTTTATTACCTTCTCTCTCCCCCAGGAGAATTTAAGCTTCAAGAAGGCAGAGCTTTTGACAGTTTTGTTCACTGATATAGTTCTAGTGCCTAGAACAACGCTGGGTGCCAAGTAGGTGCTGAATATTATTTTGTTGAATGATTGTGAATGAAAATGGGGTTACACAGTGACCTGACAAACTAAGAAGGCCACATGGCAGACCTGACAAGCTCAGTGGCCAAAGTAACACCACAGGGCTGGGCAGTCAAGCCCCAGACCTACAGCTTCCTTAGCAAAGGTTTATTTTTAACTTGAGTGAGCCCTGTCCGTTGTTCTTATGCAATGTAAGATAATATCCCTTTGAAACATCATAGTAATTTTCTTTTCCAGACCCCTTTAAGGCACAGCTGCCGGCACTGTAACCGGAAAAGAGACCTGTAGTAGCCCAGGAGGGTCTAATAGGGTCGTGGATAGGGTCTGGCACCGCGGGTGTGGTGACCAGGCCTGGTTTCCAGCCTTGACAGCTCCTCGGGCCTTGACTGCTTCTCAACCCTGGGAAGAGTATGTGCTTGATAATCAGTGTTCCGCTGCAAGGTCAGTCTATGAGAACAAGACATCCTGGGGCCAAAGCCAGATCACGCAAGAAGAAGGACTTGTTCTCATGAGAGTAACAAATGACTTAGCCTTTGTGTTCAGCTAGTTGCTATCTATCACTAACGTGTATAAAAAGACTTGTAGCTTTGAATAAAATTGCCTTATGCCAGCAGAGCATTTGGTCCTCTCCGTTTATTTCAGTCCCTCACCCTATCCCACGACCACCCATGCTGCAGCGGGCTGCGGCAGAGACCGGCATCATTCAAGCTGCCTGTCACTAGCAAACCCAATAAGCAATGACAGCGATTGAATCTTTATGGGTGCTTTATTCAGATGGCCAGCCATCTGAGAAGATGGTCAGTTCATACCCTAACAGACTGTCTTGTCTTTTCTTTCCAGGCCAACGTTTTTATACCATGGGATAAACAAGGTCTGGTAAGGGCTTTGAAGTTCAAGGGGATTAGGTGAGCGACATTGCAACATTCCTTTCCTGGGCAGTTAGCTGTTCCCAGGGATGAATGGTAGTCTGTCTCTCCCTGGAACACAAAGGCCCAGATGCCTACAGTTGTCCCCAGGCGGTAATCTTTAGCAGTGCCCCAGGAGGTTGACTGATTTCCCAGGAGCCAGGATGGGCCTTATCAGTAGTTTCTGAAACAAAGGCTTTAACATATACATTACTTGCTAGGTTTATAACTTTTTACCTCAAACTGAAATTCCAACTCTTGAGTCCCCTATCAACACCACATCACAGGACCAAGAAACTTCTCAAATACCATTTCTATTTATGATAGCTATTCTATGCCAACTAATATAAAAGAAGCGTGTATCTCTCCATTTTGCTTTTTTATCCAATCCTAGAGATTTCCCTGCTTTGTTTTCTCCTACCTTCTTAATCTACCACCAATGGATAGTTTTGTACCTTCCTTACGATTTCTCCATTGATTCTTTTCTTTTCTTTTTTTAGGAGGGAAATTGTGTTATTTTATTTTATTTTTTCAAAATATATTTTATTGATAATGCTATTACAGTTGTCCCATAAATACCTGGGATCTTTTTTTTAATTACTTTATTCTTGTTCAATTACAGTTGTCTGCATTTTATCCCCTTCCATCCCCTCTACCCCATCCTAACCCACCTCCCTCCCTTGCTTCCACCCTCCCCCTTGGTTTTGTCTGTGGGTCCTTTATAGTAGTTCTAGAAAACCCTTCTCCCCACAGTCCCCTCCCCCCTTCCCTCTCGCTATTGTTAGATTGTTCTTAATTTCAATGTCTCTGGTAATATTTTGTTTGCTTTTTTCTTTTGTTGATTAGGTTTCAGTTATAGGTGAGATCATATGGTATTTGTCCCTCACCTCCTGGCTTATTTTCCTTAGCATAATGCTCTCCAGTTCCATCCATGCTGTCACAATGGGTAGGAGCTCCTTCTTTCTCTCTGCTGTGTAGTATTCCATTGTGTAAATGTGCCATAGTTTCTTGATCCACTCATTTGCTGATGGGCACTTAGGTTGCTTCCAGCACTTGGCTATTGTAAATTGTCCTTCTATGAACAATGGGGTACACAGGTTCTTTTGGACTGGTGTTTCAGGGTTCTTAGGATATAATCCCAGCAGTGGAATTGCTGGGTCAAAAGACAGTTCCATTTTTAGTTTTCTGAGGAAATTCCATATTGTTTTCCACAGTGGCTTCACCAGTCTGCATTCCCACCAACAGTGCACTAGGGTTCCCTTTCCCCCACATCCTCTCCAAAATTAGTTTGTTGATGTGTTTATGATGGCCATTCTGACTGGTGTGAGGTGGTATCTCATTGTGTTTTTAATTTTCATCTCTCTGATGGCTAGTGATGCTGAGCATTTTTTCATATGTCTCTGGGCCTTCTGTATGTCCTCCTTGGAGACGTGTCTGTTCAAGACTTTTGCCCATTTTTTAATTGGGATGTTTGTCTTCCTGGAGTGGAGTTGTGTGAGTTCTTTATACATTTTGGAGATCAAACCCTTGTCTGAGGTATCATTGGCAAATATATTTTCCCATATAGTTGGTTCTCTTTTTATTATAATGCTATTTTCATTAGCTATGTAGATGCTTTTTAATTTGATGGGGTCCCATTTGTTTATTCTTTCCTTTATGTCCCTTGCTCTAGGGAACATATCAGTGAAGATGTTGCTGCATGGAATGTCTGAGATTTTCCTGCTGAGGTTTTCCTCTAAGACTTTTTTGTGGTGTCATGACTTATATTTAAGGCTTTTATCCACCTTGAATTTATTTTTGTGTATGGTGTAAGTTGGTGGTCAAGTTTCATTTTTTTTGCATGTAGCTGTCCAGATCTCCCAACACCATTTGTTGAAGAGGATGTTTTTACTCCATTTTATGCTTCTTCCCTCTTTGTCAAATATTAATTGACCATAGAGACTTGGGTTTATTTCTGGGCTCTCTGTTCTATTCCATTGGTCTATGTGTCTGTTTTTATGCCAGTACCAGGCTGTTTTGATTACAGTGGCCTTGTGATACAGTTTGATATCAGGTATTGTGATCCCTCCTGCTCTGCTCTTCTTTCTCAAAATTGCTGCAGCCATTTGGGTTCGTTTATGGTTCCATATAAATTTCTTAAGTGTTTGTTCTATATCTGTGAAATATGTCATTGGTACTTTAATAGGGATTGCATTGAATCTATAGATCGCTTTGGGTAGTATGGACATTTTGATGATGTAAATTCTTCCAATCCATGAACACAGTATATGTTTCCATTTGTTTGTGTCTTCCTTAATTTCTTTCTTCAGTTTTGTGTATTTTTCTGAGTACAGGTCTTTTACATCCTTGGTTAGGTTTATTCCTAGGTACTTCATTTTTGTTGTTGCTATATCAAATGGGATTTTTTTCATTATTTCTGTTTCTGATATTTCATTGTTGATGTATGAAAATGCCTTGATTTCTGAATATTGACTTTGTATCCCACTGTTTTGCCAAATTCACTTATGAGGTCAAGTGGTTTTTTGGTGGATTTTATAGGGTTTTCTACATACACTATCATGTCACCTGCAAACAATGACAGTTTTGCTTCCTCCTTTCCAATTTGGAGGCCTTTTGTTTTTCTTGTCTGATTGCTGTGGCTAGGACTTCTAATACTGTTGAATAGGAGTGGAGAAAGTAGGCATCCTTGTCTTGTTCCTGATCTTAGTGGGAAAGCTCTAAGTGTTTGCCCATTGAGTGTGATGTTCTCTGTAGGTCTCTCATATTTGGCCTTTATTATGTTGAGGAATGCTCCCTCTATTCCCACTTTGCTGAGTGTTTTATCATAAATGAGTGCTGTGCCTTATCAAATGCTTTTTCTGCCTCTAATGAGCTAATCATGTGATTTTTGCCTTTTATTTTGTTTATGAGATGTATTATGTTTATTGATTTGCAAATATTGTACCATCCTTGCATCCCTGGGATAAATCCCAGTTGATCATGGTGTAAACAAAGCAAACAATTGCTTTGTTTAACATATTGCTGGATGTGGTTGCTAATATTTTGTTGAGGATTTTAGCGTCTATGTACATCAGTGATATTGGCCTGAAGTTTTCCTTCTTTGCTATGTCTTTATCTGGTTTTGGGATTAGGATGATGCTGGCTTCATAAAAAGAGTTTGGGAGTCTTCCATCTTCTTGGATTTTTTGGAATAATCTGTGAAGGTTAGGGGTTAGCTCATCCTTAAATGCTTTGTAAAATTCTCCTGAGAAATCATCTGGTGCAGGGCTTTTGTGTGTCGGGAGTTTTTTGATTACTGCTTCAATTTCATCAGCTGTTATTGGTCTGTCAGATTTTCTGCTTCTTCTTCATTGAGTTTTGGGAGATTATATTTTTCTAGAAATTTGTACATTTCACCTCGGTTCAAATTTCTTGGCATACAGTTCTTTGTAGTAATTTCTTACAACCCTTTGTATTTCTGTGGTATCAGTTGTAATCTCTCCTCTTTCATTTCTGATTGTGTTTATTTGGGTCCTCTTTCTTTTTTTCTGGATGAGCCTGCTTAAAGGCTTGTCAATTTTGTTTATCTTTTCAAAGACGCAGCTCCTGGATTCATAGATCCTTAGAATTGTGCTTTTAGTCTCTATGTCATTTAATTCTGCTCTGATCTTGGTTATTTCCTTCCTTCTACTTGGGCTCTGGGTTGTCTTTGCTGTTGTTCCTCGAGCTCTTATAAGTGTTGTTAGGTTGTTTATTTGAAATGTTCCTATCTTTTTTAGGTAGGCCTGTATTGCTATGAACTTCCCTCTCAGGACTGCCTTCACTGTGTCCCATAAGTTTTGGATTGTTGTGAGTTCATTTTCATTTGTTTCCAGGAACTTTTTTTTCTTTCCTAACCTCATTCTTGACCCATTCATTGTTTAATAGCATGCTAGTCAATCTTCATGAGTTTGAGTGTTTTGGAGTTTTTGCCTTGAGGTTGGTTCCTAGTTTTGGTACCTTATGGCCCGAGAAAATGCTTGATATGATTTCAATTTTCTTGAATTTATTGAGGCTTGTTTTGTGTCCTATCATGTGGTCTAT
>PVJI01033184.1:0-11499 GCA_004026765.1 Micronycteris hirsuta
CTTGTTCTCTCATCAAATTAGGGAAGTTTTCCATAATAACTTTTTCAAATAGGTTTTCTATCCCTTGCCCTTCTTCTCCTTCTGGTATGCCTATTATATGGATATTATTACATTTCATGTTGTCCTGCAATTTCTGTAACACCTCTTCACTCTTTTTTGTGTCTCTTTTCCTTTTCTTGCTCTTTCTGGGATTTTTTTTCCACTTTGTCCTCCAGCTCACTGATTCAATATTCTGCTTCATCGAGCCTGTTTTGGTTGCTTCTACTGTGTTCTTTAATTAAAATTGTATTATTCATTTCCTCTTGGCTCCTGTTGATTGTTTCTGTGTCCTTTCCTTATAGTTTCTCTGTAATTTTTGGTAAATCGCACTGACCTCATTGAGCTTCCTTATAACCACTGTTTTGAATTCAGTATCTGATAATTGACTTGCCTCTATTTCATTTAGCACTCTTACTGGGGATTCCTCCTTTCCATTTGATTGGGAGTTGTTTTTTTGTCTTCCCATTATTTGTGGGACTCTTCTTGTTTGCTTATGCTTCTTAAATTGACTTGTTTTGACTTTCTGAATTTGTGGTATGAACTTCTATGGTAGGAGGCCTGTGAGATTCAGCAGTTCAATCTCCTTGATCACCTGAACCTGATGCTCTTGGGATACCCTTTATGCCTTTTATGCTGGTTGTCTGTATCTAATTGGGTTTTGATTGTTGTTGGGTCATTGTTTGTTGGGTCCTTCCCTACAGCTGGTTGACTGAGGGTCACTCCACCCACCGCATTTTGTGCACTGTTGTGCAAGTGCTGCCAAAATAAAACTACAAAGCCCAGGAAACAAACCCAAACCTGAAAATAGAACTCCCCCACCCACAATCCCTGTATCAACAGCAAGTGAACCAGTATTAATAATGGTGTACGAGATTAAGACTATTATAAGAAAGGAGAGTGGATATGAGATGACCTACTGAAAGGGAAATGATTTTGAGAGGGTGGAGGAAGGAGCACTAATAAGAGTTGAGAGTTGGAGCAATGGAAGGAGAGAAGGTAAAGTTTACTTCAGGAATAAAAAAGGGGATGAAGAATGTGGAATGGCATATGAGAAGGGAAGCATATAATATTAGGTTTAAATAGAAATTAAAATAATATAAAATAAAGTGAGAGAGAGAAAGAAAAGGAAGAAAAAATTTAAATAATTAATAAAAATATAGGATCCAAATTGGAGAGAAAGATCCACCAGAGTTCTATCAACAACAAATGAGCTAAAATTAATATAGGTGATATGGGGATAAGAGGGAAAAAAGAAACAAAGAAAAGTCTAAAAGATATTTAGAGGATAGGGAAATGATTTTGTAATAATAGAGGGAGAGGGAATACTGAGGTTGAGGAAAAAAAACTAGACTAAGTGAGGGAAAAATTAAAATTTGGGATGCAAAGGAAAAGAAAAAAAAAGGAGAATAAGGAAAAATAAAAGAGCAGGATGAAAGAGAAATAGAAGAAAGTCAAAAAAGAAAAATTAAAAAACAGGCTAAGGTGGGTCCTGGCTGGTGTAGCTCAGTGGATTGAGTGCGGGCTGGGGACCAAAGGGTCCCAGTTCGATTCCCAGTCAGAGCACATGCCTGGGTTGCAGGCCAGGTCCCCAGTGAGGGCCATGTGAGAGGCAACCATACATTGCTGTTTCTCTCCCTCTCTTTCTCCCTCCCTTCCCCTCTCTCTAAAAATAATAAATAAATAGAATCTTTAAAAAACAGGCTAAGATGGCATAATTAAAATTTGTGTAAAAAAAAAAGAGAGTAGGAGAAGGGTCTTGTAAAATTTGTTACTTGAAATACGGAATTAGAGAAGCTTTAGAGATAACCTTGAAAAAACAATGCAATAACAACTACCCTACCCACAACCAACTATCAAAGTTTGTTACAGGTGTAGAGAGAATACAGGTATTTCAATAGTTGGGCAAAAGGATGTGAAATGACCTTTGACAAGAGAATTCATTTTGAGTGTATGGACAGGGGAGAAATAGTAAGAGTGTGGAATGGAAACAAGTTGCAGCTAGAAAACCAAATATGAAATGAGAATATTGCAATGAAAGAGGAAGGCAAAATGGGCTAAGAGAGGGGAGGGGCAAAATATGTGCATTGAAATACACTATAGTATAAAATATAGTGACTTATTATATACAAATTCACTGGACAAGAAATGAATGTTATAAAGCTAGGAGGAAAGAATATATCGCAAATCATGAAGAAGACCACATAGCCTCTTGTATTTACCACTGTTTTTTTTTTTTCTTTCTGGATCTGCCTCTGGTGATGTCAGAAGTCGATCCCGTCTGACCTTAGGCAGCCTGTTTGATACTTCCTGTGATCTGCTGTCACTGGCTTTCTCCTTCAATTGTTAATATGGCCCCTTTGAATTCACTTGTCTGGTTTATGCACTGTAGGGTGGCACTGAATCCCTCCTGCAGTGAGGGCTATTGTTTCCCCTCAGGTAGCTGCTGCTCAGAGGGGAGTGGTCTGCCTGAGCAGGATGATTGCTGCATATGGGGGTTGGCTCAGCACTGGGTCCCAGCAGTTACTTTCTCAGTTCTCTCCCCAAAGCCTCCTTCCCCAGTCTCTCCTCAAGTCTCTCTAGTCCACTCTGCTCCACCTTTGCCAGTGATCTACTTTCTCTGGCTGTCTCCTTCAATTGTTAATCTGGTAACTAGGACTCAGTAGTTAGGCTTAAGCACCAAAGGGCCAGGGCAGATACCCTCCCGGAGTCAGGGTTATTGTTTCCCCTCAGGCAACTCCCACTCAGAGGGGAGTGGTCTGCTTGAGCACAAGGATTGCTGCTGTCTGGGGGATGACTCAGCACAGGTGTCCCAGAGTGTACTATCAGTTCTCTCCCCAAAGCTTCCATCCCCAGTCTCTCCTCAGGCATCTCCAACCCACTCTGCCCCTGCCTTTGCTTGCATCCCAGGTAAGCGGCTGCAAATGAAGATTTGTGTATTGGTCCGTTAAATGGCCCTTGTGTCTTCAACCATCTGTCTCTGGCAGAGAGCAACCCTGCTGCTTTTTTCCACTGATTGTTATCTGTGTACTTTTTGGGCTCTGGTGTTATTGGCTGCGAATTCTAGCTTAGGGTTTAGTCCTCAATCTTCTTTGGGGGATCCAACAGGCCGCTTAATTATCCTGCTGGTGCCGCCTCCTATGGACATCCAGCCAGCCCTCTTGAGTCTCTACCACACTCCTTACCAGGCATGTTGTGTCGAAGCTGGTTCTGTATGTCCGAAGTTATATGCTTCTGACTATTGCTCATTTGTTTGTTCCAGGTGGTTTCTCTACACTTCGGTTGTAATTCCAGATTGGTCCTGGGAGGAGGGCAGAGTGACTTCAATTCACTCCTCCGCCGTCTTCCTCCCTTAGTATAAAAATTTTTTTGAGTGACATTTACAGTAAAGAACTGCATTTACAGTAAAGAACACTTATGGCTTTGGTTGTCACTGGGTTCTGTCTTCAGAGAGCCTGAGTTCAAATCCATACTCCAGCACTTCCTAGCTATAATCATTAATTTCCTCATTAGCAGGGAAGATCAGAAGGTGGTGCCAGTTTCCATCCCCAGTGTCTTCCCCAGGTGGACCTGTTCAAAGGCTCACACATCCTCTTGCTGACTCTGTTCCTGGAGGGGCCACCTGCAACACAAAAAGGGTATGTGGGTATGGGTGCATGGGAGGTTTTCCAGGGCCACTAGTTAGTCCCAGTTGACTGCCCCCACCCTACACACACCCCTTTGGGACACTGAGCCCCCCTCTCAGCTATGCACCACTCTTGGGGGCTTGCCCAGCTGCAGCCTCAAGTTGCCATGCTAAGTACTACAGGCTGCTGCTTCTGCAGAAGGAGGATATGGAAAGACACTGGGGGCATAACTCAGTCTAGAGCATCCCCAACACTGCAGCTTCTTGACAAATCTTTAAGCAGACTCATCAAGAAAAAAAGAGAGAGGGCCCAAGTAAACAAAATCAGAAATGAAAGAGGAGAGATTACAACTGATACCACAGACTATAAGCGATTGTAAGAATTTACTACGAAGAACTATATGCCAAGAGATTTGCAAAGCAGTCTTCTTCTCTCACTCTTTTTCTTCCTTTTTTTTAAAAAGCAGTCTCTTTAGAAAACCAGGGCGAAATGCACCAATTTCTAAACACACTATAATTTTCCTAAATTGAATGAAGAAGAAGAACTAAACATGAACAAACTGATAACAGCTGACAAAATTGAAGCAGTAATCAAAAAACTCCCAGCATAAAAAATCCCTCGACTAGATGGTTTCACAGGAGAACCTTAAAAAACATTTAAGGAAGAGCTAAACCCTATCCTTCACAGACTATTCCAAACAATCCAAAAAGAGGGAACTCTTCCAAATTCTTTTTATGAAGCCAGCACCATCCTAATCCAAAAACCAGATAAAGACATAACAAAGAAAGAAAACTACAGGCCAATATTGCTGATGAACATAGATGTTAAATTCTCAACAAAATATTGGCAAACTGCATCCAGCAATACATTAAAAAGATCATACACCATGACCAAGTGAGGTCATCCCATTGAAGCGAGGATGGTACAATATTCATAAATCAATAAATGTAATAAATCACCTAAACAAAAAGAGAGACAAAAATCACACGATCATATCAATAGATGCAGAAAAAGTATTCGATAAGGTACAGCACCCATTTATGATAAAAACACTCAGCAAAGTGGGAGTAGAGGTAGCATTCCTCAACATAATAAAGGCCATAGATGAGAAACCTACAGCTAATATTATACTCAATGTGCAAAAACTAAAATCTTTCCCACTAACATCAGGAGAAAGACAAGGGTGCCCGCTTTCACCACTTCTATTTGACATAGTGTTGGAAGTCCTAGCCACAGCAATCAGACAAGAAAAAGAAATGAAAGACATCCAAATTGGAAAGGAGGAAGCAAAACTGTCATTGTTTGTAGATGACATGATAGTGTGCATAGAAAACCCTTTTGATTCCACCAAAAAAGTTTTCTGCCTAATAAGTGAATTTGGCAAAACAGCGGAATACAATGTCAATATTCAGAAATCAAAGGCATTTTTGTACACCAACAATGAAATATCAGAAACAGAAGTCAGGAAAAAATCCTATTTAATATAACAGCAAGAAAAGTAAAGTACCTAGGAATAAACCTAACCAAGAGGTAAATGACCTATACTCAGAAAACTACACACCACTGAAGAAAGAAATCATGGAAAGCACAAACAAATGGAAACATATACCAGGCTCATGGACTGGAAGAATCAACATCATCAAAATACCCATACTATACAAAGCAATTTATAGATTCAATGCAATTCTTATTAAAATACCAATGAAATATTTCACAGATATAAAACAAACATTTCAGACTTCTGCCAAGATGGAGGCGTAGGTAGACACACTGTGCCTCCTCGCACAACCAAAAGAGGAAAAACAGCAATTTAAAAAACAAAAAGAGCTATATCTGACAGAAAATTGAACTGAGTGGAAGTCTGACAACCAAGGTGTTAAAGAAGCATGTTCATCCAGACCGGTAAGCGGGGTGGAGCCGGGTGAAGAGTGCTCAGCAAGACGTGGTTTGTGGAATGGTACCAGCCATGCTCCAGCTTCCCAGAGAGGCCCGTGGCGGGCGTGCCTGGCCAAAACGTGGCGGACGCACTTGGCAAAACCAGGGCTGAGACTGGTGGACCCGGCGGTCCCTCATTAGTGCGCAGATAAACTTGGAGGAAAAGCTGGGGAACGGAACAGACTGTGTGGCCCACCAATGCAGGGAAATAAAGCCTCAAATCACCAATTGAAAACACCAGTGGGGGTTGAGGTGGCGGGAAGAACTCCCAGCCCCACAGGAGAGTTCGTTGGGGAAGGCCACTGGAACTCGGAACTGTGCAGGCACGCCCACTCACCCCGGAGCCAGCAAAGAGGGGATTTACTTGCTTGTGGGCAGCTAGGGAGGTGCGGAGAGCGGAGCAAGTGCCATTGTTCTCTCAGATCCCGCCCCCACACACAGTGTCACAACACAGGGATGTGGGTTACCCTGCCCTGGTGAACACCTAAGGCTCTGCCCCTTAAAATAACAGGCGCACCGAGAAAAAAAATGGCCCAAATGAGAGAGAAAAAAATGGCGGGAAGATAGGGGGGAGCAGAGTCCACTTCCTCCTGCCCACTGGTGAAACACCTAGCTGATTTTCTGAGGAACGGAGTGAACACCCAACAGTATTCCAGGATATATGAAAATTGGTGACCAAGACTACAGGGGAAATTGAACTATCAGACAGTAAGACATTAAAACCTGGAGTTGTGAAGAGACCAGAGTTAGACCCAGACAAGGGTCAGCCCAAAAAACAGAGACAGAGACACAAAATTAACTTTGCTACTCCAGAGAACTTGCAAGGTGGGAGCACTGAACACCAGTACACCTGCTGGAAGAGGAAATCCACCAACAAAGGAACCAACAACACAAAACAACAGAAGATGGTGAAGGAGGAAGTGGAACACACACTAAACTCAATCCAGGACCGAAAGGATAATACACCAATTGGTAGAGAAAGTACCCACAATGAACAACTGAATAAAAGTGAGAGAAGTATCAAAACCTTGTTCACACAGAAGAATCAGCTTCAACACAACCTGTCCACACCAACACAACAGAATACAAGGCGTGGTGGATGGAGTGACCCTCAGTTAACTAGCTGGAGGAAAGGACCCACCCAAGAAAGACCCAATAACAACCAAAACCCAAAGGCATGCAGAGAGTCAACATAAATGACAGTCCACAATCAGCAAGCTAAGGAGATTAAGGAGATACACAACTGAATCTCACAGGTATTCTACCATAGAAACTCAAACCATAAAACCAGGGAGTCAGAACAGATCAATTTAAGAAACAGAGGCTAACAAGAAGAGTCTCACAAACAATGGGAAGACAAAGAAACAATCCCCAAATGAAAGGAAAGGAGGAAGCCCTGGAAAGAATGATAAATTAAACAGAGACAAGCCAACTATTAGATATTGAGTTCAAAGCATCGGTTATCAGGAAGCTCAAGAAGTTCGAGAAGCTCGATGAGCTCACAGAAAAATACCAGAGACTACAGGGAAACGATAATGAACTCACTGCAAACTATGTCAACATGAAAAAGGAAATAGAAACTATCCACAAGAGCCAAGAGGAAATGAAGAATACAATTTCTGAACTGAAGAACACAATAGAAGGAATCAAAAGTAGGCTTGATAAAGCAGAGGATCAGATCAGGGAGCTGGAGGACAAGGTAGAAAAAAACACCCAAAATGAGCAAGAACAGGAAAAGACACTCAGAAAGAAAGAAGAGGTTATAAGGGTAATGCAAGACAACATGAAACGTAATAATATTTGTATAATAGGGATACCAGAGGGAGAAGAAGAAGAACAAGGGGTAGAAAACCTGGTTGAAAAAGTAATGATGGAAAACTTCCCTAATATGATGAGAGAAAAAGTCACACAAATCCAGGAAATACAGAGTCCCATTCAAAAGGAACGCTAACAGGCCCACTTCAAGACACATCATCATTAAAATGGCAAAATTGAAGATAAAGAGAGAATTTTAAAGGCAGCGAGGCAGAAACAGGAAGTAACATACAAGGGAGCCTTGATAAAGTTAGCAGCTGACTTCTCAATGAAAACACTCCAAGCCAGAAGGGAATGGCAAGAAATATTTCAAGTAATGAGAACCAGAGGCCTGCAACCAAGGCTACTGTACCCAGCAAGGCTCTCAATTAAGATAGATGGCCAAATAAGGAGCTTCCCAGAAAAAAGAAGTCTAAAAGAATACACCTCCACCAAACCAGCTCTGCAAGAGATGCTAAAGGGATTGATTTAAGGAAAGAAAGGGAAAAAGAGAGAGAGGGGAACACAGGTACAAAAAAAATGGCAATAAATAAGTACCTATCAGTAATAACCTTAAACGTAAATGGATTAAATGCTCCAATCAAAAGACATAGAATAGCGGAATGGATAAGAAAGCACATCCCACAGATATGCTGCCTACACAAGACCCACCTAAGGACAAAAAACCTACACAGATTGAATGAGAAGGGCTGGAAACAAGTTTTCCAAGCAAATGGAGAGGAAAAAAGAGCTGGGGTAGCAATACTCATATCAGACAAAATAGACTTCAAAAAAAGGGCCATGAAGAGAGACCCAGAAGGACACTTCATAATACCCAAGAGAAGAATCCACCAAGAAGACATAAACATTGTAAATATGTATGCACCTAACATAGGAGCACCCAAATACATAATGAAAATATTGGAGGACTTCAAGAAAGATATTGATAGCAAAACAATTTTAGTAGGGAACTTCAACACCCCACTGTAAATATGGACAGATGTTCCAAGCAAAATATCAACAAAGATATTGTGGCATTTGACAATGCCCTAGAAGAAATGGACTTAACTGATATATATATATATATATATATATCCTTTCACCCCCCAAAAGTTAAATACACATTCTTTTCAAATGCACATGGAACAGTTTCAAAGATAGACCCTATGATAGGACACAAAACAAGCCTCAACAAATTTAAGAAAATTGAAATCATATCAAGTATTTTCTCTGACCACATGGGACTGAAATTATAAACCAACCCAAAGAAAAAATCCCAAACACTCAAACATGGAGATTGAATAGCATGCTATTAAACAATAAATGGGTCAAGGACAAGGTTAGGGAAGAAATCAAAGAGTTCCTCGAAACAAATAAAAATGCACTTACAACAACCCAAAACTTACGGGACATAAGTGCCGTTATGTGGATGGCTACATGCAAAAAAAAAAAAAAATTAAACCCGAGCACCAACTTACACCATACACAAAAATAAATTCCAGGTGGATAAAAGACTTAAATATAAGTTGTGAAACCATAAAAGTCCTAGAGGAAAACAAAGTAGGAAAATCTCAGACATCCCATGCAGCAACATCTCCAATAATATGTCCCCTAGAGCAAGGGACATAAAGGAAAGAATAAAGAAATGGGACCTTATCAAAATAAAGAGCTTCTGTGGGGCTAAAGAAAACAGTATTAAAATAAAAAGAGAGCCAACAGTATGGGAAAACATATTTGCCAATGATACCTCAGACTAGGGTTTGATCTCCAAAATATATAAAGCACTCATACGACTCCACTCCAGGAAGACAAATAACCCAGTGAAAAAATGGGCAAAAGACATGAACAGACACTTCTCGAAAGAGAACATACAGAGGGCCCAGAGACATATGAAAAGATGCTCAACATCATTAGCCATCAGAGAGATGCAAATTAAAACCATAATTAGATACCACCTCACACCAGTCAGAATGGCCATCATCAACAAAGCAACAGATAACTGTTGGAGGGATGTGGAGAAAGGGCAACCCTAGTGCACTGTTGGTGGGAATGCAGACTGGTGCAGCCACTGTGAAAAACAGTATGGAATTTCCTCAGAAAACTAAAAATGGAACTGCCTTTCGACCCAGCAATTCCACTACTGGGATTTTACCCTAAGAGCCCTGAAATACCAATTCGAAGGAACCTATGCACTCCAATGTTCATAGCAGCACAATTCACAATAGCCAAGTGCTGGAAACAACCTAAGTGCCCATCTACAAATGAGTTGATCAAGAAACTATGGTACATTTACACAATGGAATTCTACACAGCAGAGAGGAAGAAGGAGCTTATACCCTTTGCAACAGCATGGATGGAACTGGAGATCACTATGCTAAGTGAAGTAAGCCAGGCGGTGAGGGACAAATACCATATGATCTCACTTTTAACCGGAACATAATCAACAAAAGCAAAAAGCAAGCAAAACTTAACCAGAGACACTGAAATTAAGAACCATCTAACAATAGCCAGGAGGAGGTGGGAGGGGACAATGGGGAGAAGGGTTTTCAGGAACCACTATTGAGGACACTTGGACAGAACCAAGGGGGAGGAGGGACGCAGAAAAGGGAGGTGGGGTTGGAGGGGATGGGGGGAGGGGAGGGGAAAGGATGCAGACAACTGTAACTGAAAAACAATAAAGTAATTATTGAAAAAAAATCCAGGGGGAGAAAAGATGGCGGCGGAGAAGGGAGAAGCGTGATCGCTTTCCTCCGGCCCACTGGCGGGATATTGTGCCGATTTTCTGAGGAACAGGGCGATCACCCAGCTGTATTCCGGTGTGGGGGAAGATTGGAAACCAGGACTGCACATAAAACTGAAAGATCAACCGGTAGGGAGACTGCTTCGGAGGGAAGGGGTCACTCGGGCCTCACGGGGAGCCGGGAGGTCTGCGGATCCAGTAGCAGCAGCTTCCCGGTTTGCTCCAGGTTCCGCGGGAGGGAGCTGGATTGGGGTGTGTAAGTTGCCAAAGCAGACGCGTGCGCGTCTGTTGGAAGAGCCTTGGTCCCCAGCAGTCCGGAGGTCGGTGCTTACCTGGGGACTGATTTGCAGAGGCTGGTGTTCCCAGCAGGAAGAATTAGAGTCTGAATTGAAAGGCAAACCCAACTTTAGAGCTCCTGGATTGGGCGCGCACCCAGAGGAGCTAGCTAATCGGGGGCGGATGGAGTAGGTACCGGACCGGGCGCCCAGGCCTGCGGCTTGCAAGCTCCGATTACAGAGACAAAAGCGAACTGCGAATGCAGGGGCAAGGAACTCACACCTGGAGGGCCTGAGACACAACCCAGTCCTGCGGTGCTGAGTCCCTCCGTGCGGGAGAAACAGAGGAGTTACATAGAGCCCCACTGACGGGAGACACAGACCCCATAAACTCTGACTCAGGGTGGCAGACAGGCGACCCAGAGGAGGTGCTACAAAACCGGGCAACTCGGCTGGAGGCGGGACGGAAGCTGAGAGTGCAGCCCAGGAAGACAGCAGGAGAAGTCAGATATCTTCCCAGCCTGACGCGGTTGAAGCCAGCCAACAAAAGTCTTTTTTTTTTTTTTATTTCTCTTGTTTTCTCTCTGTTTCTTTGGTTGTTTATCCCCATCCTCCTTCCTATCTGTCCCTCTATATTTTTTTAACTCCTTCTACCTTCCCTGCATTTGGCATTCCTAGTTTTCTCTTCCTTTTATTTTCCTATTTTTTATTTTTTTTTTATCTTAGGTTATTTTCAAATTATTTTCTTCTTTATCTTTCTTTTTCCTTCTCTTTTGCTGACTTTTCCTTCTTTATCTCCCTCCCCCTCGCTTCTTTATCAACAGGTGAGACATTAAAACCTGGAATTGTGAAGAGAATAGAGTGGGATCCAGACAAGAGTCAGCCTAAAAAACTGAGAGTGACACAAAATTAATTTCGCTGCTTCAGAGAACTTCAAAGATCAGTTTAAGAACCAGAGGTTAGCAAGAAGAATCCCACAAACAATGGGAAGACAAAGAAACAATCCCCAAATGAAAGGAAAGGAGGAAGCCCCAGAAAGAATGATAAATGAAACAGAGGCAAGCCAACTATCAGACATTGAGTTCAAAGCATA
>PVJI01033185.1:0-11499 GCA_004026765.1 Micronycteris hirsuta
AGCAAGCAAAATACAACCATAGAAACAATATAGAACCAGAGGCATTGAAGTTTAGAACATTCTGGCAGTAACCAGAGGGGAAGGGGAGAAGGGGGACAAGGGTATTCAGGAACTGCAATGAAGGACACATGGACAAAACCAAGGGGGAGGGGGGAAGCAAGGGAGGGAGGTGGGTTTGCCTGGGGTGGGGTGGGGGGAAGGTAAATGCGGACAACTGTAATTGAACAACAATAAAATAATTTTAAAAAAATAAATAAAATACCTAGGAATACATTTCACCAAGGAGGTAAAAGAACTATACTCATAAAATTATAAGACATGGAAGAAAAGAATTGGAGATGAAAATAAATGGAAGCATATACTGTGCTTATGGATAAGAATAATTAACATTATTAAAATGCCCACACTAACCAAAGCAATCTATACATTCAGTGCAATCCCTATGAAAATACCAATAGCATATTTCACAGAACTAGCACAAATAATCCTAAAATTTATATGGAACCACAAAAGACTCCAAATAGCCAAAGCAATATTGAGAAAGAAGAACAAAGTTGGAAGTAAATCCCACCCAATAACAAACTATACTACAAAGTTGTGGTAATCAAGCCATCATGGTGCTGGCCAAAACAGACACATAGATAAATGGAAAAGCACATAGAGACCCCAGAAATAAACCCATGCCTATATGGTCAAATAATCCATGACAAAGGGAGCAAGCATATACAATGTGGTAAAGCCAGACTCTTCAATAACTAGTGTTGGGAAAACTGTACAGATAATGGAAAAAAAGAAAACAAAGAATGAAGAAAAGTAACTAGACTACTTCCTTATACCATATACAAAATAGATTAACAACCTAAATGTAAGTCTCAACAGCATAAAACTTGCAAAACAAAATGTATTCAGTAAACTCTTTGACATCACTCTTAGCAATATATTTTCTGATATGTGTCTTCTGGTAAAGAGAACTAAAGAAAAATAAATGAGACTACAGTGAACTAAAAATGTTTGCACAGTGAAAGATAGAACAAAACAGAAGTACAACCTACTGAATGGGAGAAGACATTCTCCAATACACCTGATAAGGGGTTAAAATCTAAAACGTTGGAGTGCTTGCTTTGGCAGCACATGTACTAAAATTTGAACAATACAGAGAAGATTAGCCTGACCTATTATCAATGATGACACACAAATTCGTGAAGTGTTCCATATTTTTTAAAATAAATAAATAAATATTAGGACTTATACAACTTACAACAAACCAAAAACCACTTTGATTAAAAAGTGGACTGAACACCTGAATAGACATTTCTCCAAAGAGGACATACAGATGGCCAATAGACATATAAAAAGATGCTCAACATCACTAATCATCAAAGAAGTACAAATTCACACCACAACGAGCTATCACCTCACACTTGTCACAATGGCTATCATCAATAAATCAACAAACAACAAGTGTTGGCAAAGGTGTGGAAAAAAGGGACTTCCGTGCATTGGTGGTGGTACTGTAAACTGGTGCAATCACTTTGAAGAACAGTATGGAGATTCCTCAAAAAATTAAAACTAGTAACTACCACATGACCCAGCAATTCCACTTCTGGATATTTATCTGAACATATCCAAACACTAATTCAAAAAGATTTTTATACCTCTATGTTTATTGCAGCATTTTTTACAATAGCCAAGATCTGGAGGCAACCTAAGTGTCCAACAACAGATGAGTGGATAAAGAACATATGGTACAAATATAAAATGAAGTATCATTCAACCATAAAAAAATGACATCTTGCTATTTGCAACTACATGGATGGAACTAAAGTGCATTTTGCTAACTGAAATATGTCAGAGAAAGACTAATACCATAGGATTTTACTTATATGTGGAATGTGAAAAGCAAAATAAATAAAATAAGCAAACTTGATAGTGGCCAGATGGGAGAGCATTGGGGTGGTGGGTGAAAATGGTGAAGGATTAAGAAGTACAAACTGTCAGTTATTTAAAAAATAGTCACAGGGGAGGCGTAGGTAGACACATTGTGCCTCCTTGTACAACCAAAAGAGGAAAAACAACAATTTAAAAAACAAAAACAGCCAGAACTGACAGAAAATTGAACTGAGTGGAAGTCCAACAACCAAGGAGTTAAAAAAGACACGTTCATCCAGACCCATAAGCTGGTAAGTGGGGCGGAGCCCGGCGGAGAGCGTATGGCAAGATGGAGGTTTGTGGAGCGGTACCAGCAACACTGCAGCTGCCCGCTGCCAGGGTCCAGCCTCGGCGGGTCTCCAGGTCCCCAAAGAATGGATGGTAGGGGCAAAGGGGAAACGGATCTGGAAACTGTCAGTGGAGTCCAGAGGACAGGGGAACGAATCCAAACACCCTCTCTCTGGAGTGCCGGAGGACAGCCAGGCCTCTTTATGCCGACTGACACCCCGTGAGAATTTCTGTTTATTTTTATGGGGTTTTTTTTACAATCAACAACAGATGGATGTTATAAATCGTCAAGGGCTGACACATGAGCAAAAGACACAGAACATTTCAATTTTTACAAATGATTGTTTTTATCAATCAAATGACTAAGAATAATATTAGTACTAACTATTTTAGGCACTAGTAATTGGCTAGACATATATATTTTTTCTTAGGTCCTAGAAAACTCTTAAATTAGTAACTAAAAATATATGTAAAGGTAGGTCTCGTGCTTAGGAAATTTAAGAGAGAGAGATGTCATGTAAGTCAAAGTATTCCTAACCCAATTAGCTGCCTTTGAAGTGTATTTCTAGGCACAGATGGTCTTATCTACAAATTTCTGAAGTATAAATCCTAACTAACGTTCATGGTTTTTCACTAAATTTCCTAGCTATTAAAATATTTTCTCTTCCTATATCTCTGGTTCAATAAACATTCTTGCTCAAGATAAAGAAGCGATAAATTTTGAGTTTCAGAGGGAATTGTTTATTTTAAGCAATGGCTTTTTCCAGTAATTAGCAAACTGTTTTTCTTTCAGCGCTCAGGTGGCTGACTTCTTAATGGCTAATTCTTCTCCTTAACGCTTTCATGTGTGGGGAACAGCCATGATAATCAGGAGCCTTAGTCTTAAATGCAGGTCAGTGAGAATTGCTAGTTCTCAGCAGCGCAGCCAAAGTATGCAAGCCATAGGCTAGACTTGCAAAAAACTGCCCAAAAGTCACCTTCCGCTGTGCAGAGGAGTCCTACCCATTCTGACTGTGCCAAGAAATGGGTGTGGGTTGGTTCTCCACAAATCAGCGTTCATGGACTGGGTGTAGGCTAGCCTGCAACAGCCCGCAGTTGGTGCACCAAACCAAAATGCAGCGGACGCACTCAGCGAAACCCATGGCTGGCCCCCCAGACTCAGCAAGATCGAGACTGGTGGACCAGGTGGTCCTTCGTTTGTGTGCAGATAAACTGGGAGAAAAAGCTGGGGAGCGGAGTAGAATGCACAACCCACCATTGTAGGGAAATAAAACCTCAAACCACCGATCGAAAACACCTGTGGGGGTTGAGGTGGCGGTGGGAGGAACTCCCAGCTTCACAGAGGAGTTCATTAGAGAGGCCCACAGGGACTTAAAACTACACAAGCCCGCCCACCCATCCCAGAGCCAGCACAAAAGAACCCAACTTGCTTGTGTGTAGCGAGGGAAGTGTGGAGAGCAGAGCAAGCACCATTGTTTGCTCAGGCCCCACCCCCACAGGCAGTGTCACAACACAGTTGCCCCGCCCTGGTGAACACCTAAGGCTCCGCCCCTTAAAGTAACAGGTGCGCCGAGAAAAAAAAATTGGCCCAAATGAAAGAACAGTGGCCCAAATCAAAGCTCCAGAAAAAATACAACTAAGTGACAAAGAGATAGACAACCTATCAGATGCACAGTTCAAAACACTGGTAGTCAGGAAGCTCACAGGATTGGTTGAAATTTGGTCCCAATTAGATGAACAAATGAAGGATACACTAAAGGAAATGAGGGGAAATGTGCAGGAACCAATAGGGATGAGAAGGAAACTGGGACTCAAATCAACGGAGTGGACCAGAAGGAAGAAAAAAACATTCAACCAGAAAAGAATGAAAAAACAAGAATTCAAAAAAATGAGAAGAGGCTTAGGAACCTCCAGGAAATCTTTAAATGTCTCAACGTCTGAATCATAGGAATGCCAGAAGAAGAAGAAGAAGAGCAAGGGATTGAAAACTTATTTGAACAAATAATGAAGGAGAACTTCCCCAAGCTGGTGAAGGACATAGACTTCCAGGAAGTTCAGGAAGCTCAGAGAGTCCCAAAGAAGTTGGACCCAAAGAGGAACACACTAAGGCACATCATAATTACATTACCCAAGATTAAAAATAAGGAGAGAAACTTAGAAGCAGCAAGAGAAAAGGGGACGGTTACCTACAAAGGAATTCCCATAAGACTGTCAGCGGATTTCTCAAAAGAGACCTTTCAGGCAAGAAGGGGCTGGAAAGAAGTATACGAAGTCATGGAAGGCAAGGACCTACATCCAAGAATACTCTATCCAGCAAGACTTTTATTTAGAATGGAAGGGCAGATAAAGTGCTTCTCAGATAAGGTCAAGTTCAAGGAGTTCATCATCACCCAGCCTTTATTGTATGAAATGTTAAAGGGATTTATATAAGGCATGGAGAGATATCAACAGGGGAATTGGAGGGGGAGAGAGGAGGAAAAAATACAGAGAATAAGTAGCATAAGCGGTAGGTAGAAAACAGACAAGGGGAGGTTAAGAATAGTATAGGAAATGTAGAAGCTAAAGAACTTATGTGTATGACCCATAGACAAAAACTAAAGGGCTGGGAATGGGGGGAAGGTGTGGAGCAGAGGGGAATAAAGGGAGGAAAATGGGACAACTGTAATAGCATAATCAATAAAATATATTTAAAATATAGTCACAGGGATGTAAAGTACCGCTTAGGCAATACACTCAATAATGTTGTAATGTTGTGATGTCTGCTGGGTACTAGATTTATTGGAGTGATCACATCATA
The DNA here is from genome assembly GCA_004026765.1 of Micronycteris hirsuta. NCBI lineage: Eukaryota > Metazoa > Chordata > Mammalia > Chiroptera > Phyllostomidae > Micronycteris > Micronycteris hirsuta. The sequence continues at coordinate 5,015 of PVJI01033185.1, forward strand.
ATGAATATAAATGTCTAGTCACTATGTTGTATCCCTGAAACTAATGCAATGTTGTATATGAACTGTAATTGAAAAATAAAGAAAATAAGTTGAAAACAACACTTTGCCAAAAGAGCTTGTTTAGATTCATCCTTTTTCTCAAATAACACTGGACTTGACATGGCAAATAAGAAACTTGGGCTGTGATGCTGTCTTGCGGGTAAATATTTACCCAACCGTCAAAATTGCTTGTGTAATACTGTGCCCATCTTCCTCTTTTGGAGGTCTACTCCCTCTTCCATGTCCTAATTTGACATCTGGTGAAACGCAGTTTTGTGTAGCAGTTAAAATAAAGCAAGAAACAAATGCCAAAACTGACACTATCGAAGTTAAAATAAAATGTTTAATGAAAGCACATAATTATGTGAGAGATGAAAACAAAAAATAACATTAGGAAGATTTATAAAACAAAGTACTAAAATTTTTACATTTTGAAGAAATCATAAAGTATAAAATTGTAAAATATCAACATATGCAAGGGAAGTATCAACAGCCCTTTTAATGACTTACCATATAAAGCTGTTTTTAAAGTGCCTCAGGGTGAGGCCTTATATCTAAAAACTGAATAAACATCTGATTTCAACATAGTCACACAAAACAGTTTTTTTTTTCTCAAGTAAGCTGCAAACTCTCATTAGAAAAGTTGAGATTAAGCACGTGTAATAACTTGCTAATCCCAAGTTATTAATGCAATTCAAAAGCACCTACAATTCCAGATTAGGAACAAACTGCGTTGCTCAAGGTGCACTTTCATCCATACATGTATCTCATTTAAAATCCATGCAACAGCCTCCCCATTTACTTATAGTCTGTTCCCGGGAATCTTGTTTATTAGTTTTCTTTTTCATTAACAAAAATCTTCAAGGCACCTAAAGGTTAGCCTGCATTTCATTTGTCCGTACTGAAAATGCAGAGGGGTAGACTGCTGTGGGATCCAGTGGTGGCAGTACAGGGAAGTGCTTCAGAAAGACTCTCCAGACACAAAGACCCTGGGAAGTCTGAAATGAACAATGGTGCCTTTTAACTAGGTGCCTAAACATCTCTAAGTTTCAGCTTTAACAACTACAAAATGGCATCCTCTTAAGACAGTTTCTGTAAAAATGTGTATGCCTACAAGTAAAGCATTAAATATGATGCCTACAGAAGGGAGGCTCAAAAATAGAGTTGTTTTTATAAGTATCGTGATCACTCCTATACAAGGAAGGAATACTATGGGTGAATAAAGGAAAGGCTAATCCTCCTTTGGACTGCGTTCTCATTGGGAGAAATATCGGCATAGTGGGCAGGACAATTCTTGAAGAGAATTGCTCAGACATTTAGCATCCTGGCCTTAAAGGAGCAAACAGCCAGTAGCAACCCCATCACTGTGGTAACCCAAACTGCACCCATTCCTTTCCTAACAACCTTTGAAAGAGGTCATTTACCTTTCCTGGCAACATTTTTCTAGAGGGGCCTTCTAAATTAAGAAACAATTAAACTATCTTGAGAAGAATGCCTTCCGGTCTTTGAGAGTGGTATTTAAGGATGAGATACATTAGGCCTAGTTGTGGGAGAACAGGAAAGAAATGTTCAATACAACCTGAATCCTTTCTTGATGAATCCCAGTACTGAAATTCCCAGGCTCACTATTCAGGGCTCAAGTCAGAAGTAGAGCTGTGTCTTTGCGAGTACACTTGGCAGAAAGAAATTGTGCCATGAAGCTGCTTCTTCAGCCAGGCTGTTTATGTAGCTGACATACAAGGTAGACATACAAATTGAGACCTTTCCTCAACATGACCGGACCAGGGTCCACATTCGCTCATGTCTACAAAATGTAAAAACTAATATCATAAGCAAAAAGACTAACAAGAACAAAACAAGATCCACAAAACTGACAAAGGACCTGTGCCAAGAGCGCTCCAACTCAGTTTAAACTCACATCCTTCTCTGACAAAGTATGTAAGTCCGAACACCACTTTCCTTTTGTCACAGGTCTGAAACAGGGAGGTCCTCCTTTGATTCCTAAATGTTTTCTGCAGAACTTAACAGTGTTTTGGTGATGTCAGAGAAGACATGGGCATTTGATCTTTGTTACTGCAGCGAGCTGGAAGGCAAGTTTTGTTACCAGGTGAAATGACTAAGGCACTGGGACATGAGAGGAAATGCTCATTGGTGGAAGCCACTGGGAGTAAAACTCAGATCTCCTGGTTCCCAATCCAGTACTTCGGTCCCACCCACTAAGTCACAGACAAGAGCACAGCTCCAGATGAAAGCTCCCGTACATTCTACCTTTTCAGTCTCTACTCTGAGCCTAACCTGGCCCTGCTGTCAACTGCAGAAGAAAGAATGTGTTTAGAAGACACATATTCACATTCTGTTCACCATCTCTTTTTGGAGATGTCCTTTATTTCTTTGAAATGATTATATTGAATGGATGTGGCGCTAAGGTTAAACCGTATCTTCCAGTCAGGTTGGGCTTCTTAGAATCCTGAGGTAAAGCAAATGTGAAACTCTGCATTAGGCTCACAAACATCAGGAACAGTTCCATCTTGGCCAGCTGCTCGCCCATACACACCCGCTTCCCTAAAATGAAATCAGAAAAAAACCAAGCATTATAATGCGACCCTGTTTCCTATCTCAAAAAGGACACATTTATATGAAATATCTGAGCTAAGTGTTTTAAATGTGGATATAGAGATTTAAAATAAAATTGCCACATATACCACATGATACCACATGACCTCCCACAGTAATGCTGATCAGAATTCTTACAGAGGAAGTTCACATTTCAACCCAAATGCATAAAAACTGACCTCACCCTAGACAGGAACTAGAGTCAGACCCAATTGGTAGCCACCCTGTCCCTTCCTACTTACTACATACCTACTCGTTTCTCTCCTGCGCTCTTACCTGATGATTAGGGAGGAAATAAATCAGGTTAAGACCCTTGGAGCACTCCTTTTCCATAGAAAGAGTCCTACACGTCCTAACGTGGGAACCTACATGAGGGAGGGCTGAGGACAGAGAAGCCCCCTCTCGCCCACCAGCCCAGCAGAAGGTCAGGAGTTGCTCTTAACTCCAGCAGTTCCCTGGGACTCAAACAGTCACCGGAGAAGTTCACAAATGAAGATTTCTGGGCATATGTAAAGATTTAAAACCAAACTGCTTTCATTTGGTTTTAAAAATCTGAAATGAACATAGTGGAGATATAGCAGCTAAATTATTCAGCTCCTCTCTTACAATAGCTTGCCAGGAAAGAATATTTTTTAAAACAGTATCATGAAATAATAAAAGATTCTTTTGATTCTACTTCATTTTAAATTATGCCATGAAGAAAATAAAAGTTTAACTGACCTATTCCAAAAGGAATAAATGTTTCTCTTTTAATTAGTTCTCCTTGATCATCCAGAAATCGATTAGGGTCGAAATCATCAGGTTTCTCCCAAATGGCTGGGTCTCTGTGCACTGCCCACAAGTTGGGTATTATCACTGTGCCTTTAGGAATAGTGTATCCTTGGAGCACTAAAACAAACAAACAAACAAACAAACAACCCAGTGTCACTCAACATGTTTTTTGCCGAACAGTTCTCTGAAAACATCGCTATCAAAAAATATCTAGTTACATATCCAGCTTCTTCATTTGCTGAGGCTGAACCTCGAGGTACTTGCAGGCGGGCAAGACATTAGCAACTGGCCTCCTTTCCTCCACATCACCCCAGGGCCCAGCCTCAGTCAGTCCGACAAACGTTGAGGTAATGAATTGGATCAGCCACTACAGTATTATGATTAAGAAAAAACACTAAAACTAATTACAGTGCATACCAGAGAAGCTTTCTCAAAGAATACAAATTCCTAATCTTCAAATACATGTATAAGACTTTATAAATTACAGCGTCTTTTATGTCTGCACCGTAATACAACAAGGAAGGTAAGCTAAGGTAAAGGGATATACAGGGAAGTCAGCACTGCCTCTTAAGCGGCTGAAAATTTCATATGCACTTTAAACAATATCCAAAAGATGGTGCTCACACAGTGTGTCTAATTTGTACCAAAGAAATTGTTAAATGTCCTTTATAAGTGATTACTGCCTACAACTGTCTCGTGATGAGATTTAAGCCTCTTACATAGCGGTCTGTCTCCAGAAGGACAAATTCCTTGTCAGGAGGGATGTTTATGGAGAGTCTGACTGCCTATACATGGTGGGGGCAAAGTAGGTTTACAGTTTTGACCACCCCAAACTGTTTATTTTTGTACAATTATTTATTATTATATTGTTTTCCATGTGAACAAGTGTAAACCTACCTCTGTCCACCCTGCGTGTCAAGGGCATGACCGAAAGGACACACTTCACCTGTGCAGGGTTGAAACAGGGACCCTTAGAATCAGACGGGGTTTTCTAATTCCTCACTGCTCATGCTTCAGTGGCAGAATTGTAACAAATGACGTAGGACAGTTCCTAGTTAAAATCCTGAATTCCATATTTAGACTAGCTCTTCTACCTCCGAGAGAAGACACTGAGGCGTGTACTTTGCGAATTCTAGAGCTTCTTCCGTCAGTGCGGCCACTGTAAATGGCAGCACAATCTGTTTGACCAGGTGGGCGTCTGTGCTCTGATGACTAGAGAGCTGTTTACAAAGAGCGGCTGGGCTGGAATGCCAGACAATAAATAATGAACAACTAGGACTGAAGCGTTCCCTGGACATTTGGTCGTCCATGACACAAGGCTATACCCTCAGAAGGACCAAGGTAGGTGAGGGTCACCATACCCTCACCTCAGCTCTTCTGGATTAAGGGGCTGGGCTTCCCACAAGGCCATTCAAAGCCGGGAGCCCAGAGACTTGCCTGTTTTCTCTGAGGTCATGTGAGGAATGGCAAGCGGCACCACCATAGTCAGCCTCTGCACCTCCATGATGGTGGCTTCTGTGTAGGGCATCCGGGCCTTGTCAGTGAGGGAAGGGGCTCGGTCAGCACCGATGACCCTTTCAATTTCTTCGTGAACCTTGTCTACACAAAAAAGGAAATAAACCAGGAGATAAGCCAGGAGTGAGTTGAGACTGCCCCCTACGCCCACTTTCCATCACCGTAAACCCACAGCCAGTAACTTGGCAGGACAGGCCCGAGTCATCCTGAATGAAGTGAAGCATTGGTCAGATGGTCCAAGTGCAGCCAGCTAGTCCACGGACCCTGCACCACTCTGTGACTGTGGTTGGCACGATCCCATCTATACTACAAAAGAATTGCCCCTTCAAAGATGTCCACAACCTAATATCCTGCAACCTGTAAATACTAAACACACTTCCTTACCTGGCCAAAGAGGTGAGGCAGATGTGATTAAATTAAGGACCTGCAGATAAGGAGATTATCCTGGATTGTCTGGGTTGCCCAATCTAATTACTTGGGCTTTAAAATTAGAGAAGCTCTCCCAGTGGAGTTTAGGGTCAGAGGGAAACATGACTATGGATGAGTGGGCAGAGAGACGCAACATTTCCGGCTGCAAAGGTGGAGGAAACTGGAAGTGGACTCTCCTCTAGAGCCTCCAAGAAGGAATGCAACCCTGCCCACATCTGGATTTTAGCCCAGCGAGACATCGGTCAGACTTTTAACGAACAGAACTATAACAAATTTGTGTTAAGATGCTAAGATTGTGACTATCCGTTATAGGAGCAATAAAAACAAATACATTATCCTCCCCTGCGTTCTTCCACTATGAATGGCCACTGGCATTCACTGCCTATTGGTATCGACATGGTGGAACTAGCTGTGTGAACTTGTGAAAGTCACATAACTTCTCTGGGCCTCTGTCCTCCACTTTCAAAACAAGATGAATGGGTTCCAATGACCATTATGATCCCCTCCAGCTCCAAATTGTTATTCCTCTCTAAAGTCCTCTCTTCATCTCAGATTCCACAGAGTCAGGCCTCTAGAGATTTAAAGCAGTAGGACTCCATCTAGAAACTTGCAGTTTCACGGCTCACACCATACCAACTCCCTATGAGATGCAAGGATTTCCACTTTGGTTTCCAGCCTGCAGACATTGCTTAGCACTAGGAGCCACAGGACCACCAAGGTGACCGATTTGAATCTCAACAACCTAGTCTGGCCATGAACAAAGGGAACAGTAATTACCTTGTATGTCAGGGTTCAGTGACATGTACAGAAGACACCAAAGCAGAGAGTTAGTTGTCGTATCCGTCCCAGCAATGAAGAGATCCCCAATGATGTAAAATAAGTAATCTTCATTAAAACTACTATTGCTATTATTTTTCTGCTCTTCTTCCACATGGAGAAGGTACATATCTATGAAGTCCTGAGGGTTCTCAACATCCAGAGACTCTCGATGATCTTTGATGATTTTCTTAAGGAAAGTGGTAATATCCTTTTCGATTTGTCTTAATTCCTTAAACGGTCCAAAGGGAAGGTAATAAAGCCAGGAGCATATGTTAACCAGTTGCAGCTGGTTGTTCAGA
>PVJI01033186.1:0-11494 GCA_004026765.1 Micronycteris hirsuta
AAGATTTGCATTCTGGGCATGTCACCTAATAAATGTCAGTTCTTGGCACTCCAAAAAAAGGTGGATAAGATCTGATTCCTGCCCTCAGAGAGGCTGTATTCTAAGTGCCGTGGAAGACAGGCATGTCTAACTAATCACTGTCGACTCACATCTGGTGGTGCTTTAAGAGTAAGATGTGGGCACAGCCCACATTGGACCCTTGGGAGGGGTTCATTGAGAGTGCGCTGTGTGAAGCAGCACCTGAGCAGAACGAAGTGGTTCCTAGTAGGCGGAAGAGCACCTGAAGAGGTGTGATGTAGTCTGCCTGGACTGAGGATGGGGAACTTCGGGGGTGGCAGTAAGTGAGTGAAGCAAGGTTATAAATTAGGATCAGATTGCGATCCTACTAGTAGTAGGTGCCAACCAAGCTTTTAAATGATTTTGAACAAGTTGGCTAATGATGTCTTCTGTAGCTTCAACATCCCATCTCCGATAGCCACAGAGGGGTTGAATTGAGAACAAGTGCGACCATGTGAGAATTACCAGCACAGAGACTGTGCGTGGGCTGGAAGCCTGAAGTAGGTAAGTGATAGTGGCCATTACTTTACTTGTCCACGAGAAAGACAAATATGATTTCTTCGGATGAGGGTCACATGATAACTTCAGGAGACTCTATGCAGCTTTGCTTCTGTGGTCTACTTCCTCCACAAAAATGATTAACATTAAATTTTATAACCGTGTAGATTTAAGAACCAATATGCTATTAGTATATATAAATTATTTTCTTCAATGTAAAAGTTTATCTCTTTTCCTTCTGATTTAAAAAAATTAAATAAGTCTTGTGGGCCCCTAAATGTGTACTGTGGGTCCTTGGCTTCATACCTACTACATTTAATAGAGAAGTCAGCTCTGCCTCTGCCCTGTCCATAAAATTGATGAGAAAATGAGGGAACCATTGGCTAGGCTCTTAGAAGATCAAACACCATACAAAGTTACGGTCTTTTTTAGAATTTTTGGTGGCTAAAACAAGCTCGAGTAATTATACTGTGGTGATTACTTCCCTTCTTAACTAGCTTTTACCAGTGGATCGACAAATTATATCACTGGCTTTCAAGAGTTGTGTCTGTTCTGCATCCACTGTGTGACACCGTGTGTGTGAGTGTGCGGGCAAAGTGCAGGGTCAGTGTGCACTGTGGAGGGAGGCCACCCAAGGCCATTAAGTCAGGGCATGCTATAGCAAGAGTCAGCTGCCACCACCACTTGTGTCTGGGCTGAGACTCAGCATCAGGTAGAAGAGTGGGGGAGCTTTATAATGGGACGGGGCCAGGGGCGGGTGGGGGAAGCTCCAGGCACACCCTGAACAGGGACTGTTGGCTTAGGGAGGTTGTAGGCAGGTTAACTAGGAGCAGGGCATCAGCGTGATTGGTTAGGGAGCATATTTGCTTGTCGCTGGTTTGCTCTAAGTGAGAGTCAGGGACATATTTAGTGAAACTGTCAGTTAAACATCGAGTTCTGGCCATTTGGGGCTGATCATTACAGAGGCTATTGTTTAGCCTCCTGGATTGTCACTGGCGATAGCAATTCGGACTTGCTGCAGATCCGGCACAGCCAGCTGGCTTTCTGATTTGTTTATTGTAAATAAGAGGCTGGTTTCCTGAGCAGGCTGCTGCGGATTGTGGGCCCAAGTTGCAATTTTATATGGAGCGGCCGTTGTCTGCCCATTTGTATAGTCGCTCTTTCTCTACGTACCGAGCCCTGTGCTCCACTGTATCCCTGGTCCTCCTGAGGACTCTGTGAGGAGGGCACACAGATGTTTGTGGAGAGGAGCTGGGTCATTGAGAGGTTAGGGGATTTGGTGCAAGAGGCACAGAGTGTGTGTGTGTTTCTCCAAAGCCTGTGGGTTTACAGGTCCTCACTTGCAAAATTAGGAGTTTCAGATAACCTCTAGAGTCTCTTCTAGGTCAAATTTTCAAATTCAGACATTGATCACAAGCATCTCTCTTCTTCACCATCACCTTCATCAGTTCCCCAGAGCAACTGTTTCCTCCTCTCAGCCCAGTGACACCACGAGTTTCATTTAGGGCTACCCACAGGACCTGGGTCGGTGCAGATTCTTTACCTAGAATTTGGGAAATGCAGAAGAACTGAGGCCAACTGAACGCTTTCCATGAAGCAGGCACGAGCGCTGGAGGAGGTAGGCTTCTGCGCCTTCCCTACCACAGCAAGCTTTGTTCCCCTGGAACGATTCGGTTTCATGCACAAAGAGAGCGTCAGCGTGGGCGAAGAGAAGGCTCTATCGTGCCATTCGGTCTTGTCTGCGATTTCTCAGCTGCTCCCCAGTACTGTAGAAATGACTAATTCCTTGGGAAGGAAGCCAAGAAAATCATGAAAATAGTAGAAATATTTCGACTGCGATGGTGGAGCGCATAAACTTGTCACTGGAGTGATGAGAAAACTGCTGGGTTGCCTCTCATTAGCAGCCAAATGCTTTATTTATATATGTGGTCTTGTGTGGCATTTTTATGGTTACAACTCAAGACGGTATCTGGAGGGCTTTGGGTCTAGGTAAGAAGGGTGTTGGGGAGAGATTCAGGGAAAACAGTTCACGTCCGTGCTGGGCTTCTCAGCGGGGGAATGCTGAGCCTTTGCCAGCAGTATCGATTGGTTACTATGCATGAGTGTCCGCGGGCGTGGAGTGTGGTGCAGGACTTTACAATGACGACGATGGCCACATGGCCTTTGTTGACCTTTGGATGGTATTGTTGAAGCTTTTCCAAGAGGCAGGCATGTGTGAGAGACAGAAAAAGAGTGTCTTCTCACAATAATAATGATAGCTTCCACTGATTGATCTCTTAGCACGTCGCCAGGCCTTCTGCTAAATGCTGTTCCTGTGTCATTCCATTTAACCTTTGCTGCAACCCTAGGACTGGGTTACTATTGTGACTTCTGGTTTTTGATAATTGAGGTTTGGGGAGGTTAAGTAATGTATCAACACCAAAGGTAATAAGAGATAAAGCTAGGACTTGGTCTAAATACTCTTGACTCCCAAACTTAAGCACTAACCAAAAAGATTTATTGCCTCTCCAAAACAAATGTCAGGGTCAAAAAAAAAAACTCTACTGCACTAGAGGAGCCTGGGTAGGGGCTCGCCCCGAAGGAAAGGGGCCCTTCAATTCCCTCCCCCGCCTCAGCCAGAGCAGCTCGGCACTTGAGCTGCACGTTCACTCCCTGGACTCTGCGTACTGTACAGAGATGGTTCCATCTGAGCATGAGGAAAGAATGAAGTTTAAAAAAAGAAAAATATATTTTCTAGTTTATTGTCTTCATTTTTCAGAGCAGAAGTTGGCAAACTTTTTCTGTAAAGGGCCCATAAAATGTTCAGGCTCTAAGGCCCACACATAGTTTTAGTTGCAGATTCTTTTCTGTGTGTGTAGGTTTTTTTTAATCCCTTTAAAAATATAAAAACAAATTCTTCACTCATAAACTGTACAAAAACAGACCACAAACTGGATTTGGCCTACAGACAGTAGTTGGTTGAACTCGATTTTAGATGATCAATGCAAAGTTCAGAGAGGGAAAGTGATTTGCCTAAGGCCACACAGCCAGGACGGGAGCTCCGGTTACGTAGTGTGGCTTCGTGGGCCCTGTTGCCCAGACTGAGCAGGCATATGTTCACTGTGTGTTGCAGCTCACCAGGCACAGTGTTTAGGAGCTTCTCATACGTAGAACGAGCCCCTTGCTTCTCCTTGAAGTGTGGAGTCTATGGAGAGGCAAGACTCAAACGCACAGTAGGGAACCAGCAATACGGAGCCCTTCCCAGAGTGGCACATGAGCCGTGGCCAGGGAAGAGAGTGACACCGTCACCTCTGTGTTCCAGCGAAGCGGGCAAAGCGATTGCCAGGAGCTCCTCACCAAAGGCAGGCACCTCCCTGAAGAGTTTCTACGCAGAGGGATCTGGTATTCTCTTTCCCTCCTGCCTTTTGAGAAATCTCTCCTGAGGATGGCAGAGGAAGGATTGATTAACATAGGGCCCTTGTGCTTTTGGGTCCCCATCCAGACCTTTTTGACCCCCTTTTATGAGTGTTCCAGGACACTTGAGGGCTAGCCCTACTGATTAGATAAGTCTCTCTCCAACACCCTGCCTGACGTTCCCAATGGTCATTCCTTCTACTTGGGCACTGAAGCCCTTAGTTCAGTGTGCAGCTGAGTCATCTGGAGGCTGGACAGTATCAAGCGACAGGCTTGTGGGTATTCTCCTTCACATGCGAGTGTTCATCAGATTAATGCTGTCATCCAGGCCGATTCTAAGAGACAGTGAGGTTCAGTCTGACTTGAAGGGAAGGGGACGTAGAAAAGCTGGAATGAAGAGTGTGATGTGGAGAGCAGACCTCCTGCCTGTCACAGGGAATGTTCTAGAATGGACTACCCGGATACCTGATGGACAGCTGAATGAAATATCTATTAGTTTGTCTCTAACTCTAATATTCAATGGCTGGGGTTGACAGGAGAGGAGCAGGTAATAGAGGATACTAGAAATTCTTTCCTCATAGTCACCGTGTGGTGGAGACAGCTGGCTGTCATACCAGACAACACAGAGAATTTTCCTTCACTGCAGTAAGTTCTGTTGGGTAGCCCTCCTCTGTCATCGCTGAGCTTCTGTATATTTCAGCACTTACTCTTTTAACAATGAGCCCACTTTTGCTAATGCACGAGTCAAAACAAGATTGATAGACGGTCTGCCAACTTATAAAAACCAAATATTTGAGGTGCCTACTGTGCATCAGGCACCATTCCGTAGTCTAGGAATATATCATTGAACCTAAAAGACAAAATTTCCTGCCTTCAAGGAGGTCATTGCCGTAGGGCGGTGTGACTTGGCCGTAGGTCTCTTCCGGGGGAAGTGCAGGCTGTGGCGGTGTCTGCAGCAGCAGTGTCACTCTCTCTCACCAGTTTCCCAAACCTCAGCTGCACTCCAGGCAGCAGGCCTGACTTTGGAGGTTCAGCAGATCCGAGGAGGAAGAGCCAGCAGAGAAAGCAGGCCTGTACGTGGGTGGGTGTGGCCCCTCGCGGGCCAGCGGTCTCAGTCTGCTCCAGCTGCTCTGACAAAACACCACGGAGAGGGCAGCTTATGAGCAACAGAAATTTGTTTCTCACAGTCCTAGAGGCTGGCGAGCCCAAGATCAAGGTGCTGGCAGGTGTAGCATCTGGTGAAGGCCTTCTTCCAGGGCGCAGACTGGGCCTTCTCACTGTGTCCTCATGGGGCAGAAGGGATGAGGGATCTCTGTGGAGTGTCTTTCACAGGGCACTAAGTCCATTCATGAGGGCTTCACTCCTCCTGACTGAAGTACCCCCCAAAGCCCCACATACTAATACCATCACTTTGGGGGGTTAGGATTGTAACATACGAATGGCAGTGGGGTGGACACATTCAAATCATATCATCAGCCTTCTTGGTGACCTTGACCCAATGAAAGCCCTTGTACTTGGGACTTCCTAAAGGTGTGTCTGAGAGAAGTAGTCTGATCCTATCTGCTAGAGACAGTTGCCTGAGTCCCCTTGGCCAAAGACAAGAGAAGGATGAGAATGGCTCACAAAGCAACTAATGACCCAAGCAGTGTTGAATCGTCCACGTTCCTTTAATGTGCCCTCACACCTTCCTACACTGCGTGCACTGCACACCTAGCATTTTCCACAAGCTCCCTGTTGATCTGTCTTGCTCACTACTAGGTATGTCCCGCTTACTACTGTGTGTCCTGGGCAGGGGGTGATTATGTCTGTTAGCTCTACCATGGAATTTCCAGGGTCTGCCACCAGTGTAATGCAGTAAATGTTTGTTCACGTCATTAGATGTTGCCAATGGTGCAATGAATGTATTTTGCTTTTTCATCATCTGGTGCAGTGACTTCACCAAGTCCGTGGAAGTTGACAGAGGTCACGTTAAGAGGGGGTGTTGAGGCAAATGCATTTGAATAATGCTGCTTCAGATGAGTGTGCTTCATTACTGCAAACCTTCTCACACTCTAAATATGCCAGTAGAGTGGTTCTCAGACATTAGTAAGCATCGGGCTCACCTCGAGGACTGTGAGACCACAGATCATTGGGCTCCACACCCAGAATTTCTGACTGAGGAGGCCTGGCAATTTGCATTTTGAACAAATTCCTAAGTCATGCTGATGTGACTGTTCAGTAACCACACTCTGCAAACCACCGTGGAGGTGTGTTTTGGGCTCTCAGAAAAAAGACATTGTTTTTACCATTTCCTGAAAGTGTTTAACTAAAGGTCTTCTCAAAGCTAGACTTCTGTCTGACTTTAGGAGATGCTGACCCAGTTCACGCTGGAGCATCAGTGAGCTATAAATGAATGCCTCCACATTGTAAAAGGGACACCCAGGCAGAGAACTATTTGAAGCACAAATAACGTGTTGCTGCTGGGAGAATTTAGACTTCATTCTAAGATAATACAGACAAAATTTTGCAGTGGAGTATCAGAAAAACAAACGAACAATCACCTACTCCCCCTGGTTATAAAATGGCGTTGATCAAAACCTGCGTTGCCTGGGAAAGAACTGTTTATAACTCAAATCACCGACATTATTATTGTTTAAAGTAACGCCGGTGCTTTATCGCCGCAGCTGTTCTGGTTTAAACACACATTGCTTGGCCCCGACCACATGCAGCGTTTTGCCTCTCGGACTCTCCTGTGGTTTGAAAAGTGTTAGGCGTAAGTCTGCCGAATTCCAAGTGTCTGAGAGAACAGATGTGGACCTAAAGGAACAATCAGCTCTCGCTGATACTGCTTCCAAAGGAAACATATTTGTATGTATTTCTATTGAGATATGTTGGCGCATCAGAACGCAATGCTGCATTTGGGACTTTCGGGCTGAGATGCTGGGGTGGCAGCCCAGGCCCCGGGAGAGCCTCGTGCTTTCTGTACTTGCCGGGTTTCAGCCGTGCAGCCCAGCACCGACTCATCTCCCAGACACCGGGAGTGACGTGCAAAACGTAGGGGACACGTTTCTTGCCGTCCTGGAGCTTATAATCTGAGAAGCAAGGCACACTCATAAAATGCCTAGAGCAGAAGTTTCCAAACTTACTTGCTTGAGCAAACAAGCAAACGTTCAGGTTCCCAGGGCCTGTCCTAGGCCGATTACTGAGATATCAAGAGGGGATACCTGAGAACATGTATTTTTAACAAGTGCCCTAGTTGAAGCTGACAACCAGGCAAAACTGGACTCCACTGGATATCTTTAAAATTCTTGAATATTAAGAGATGCCCTGTTGTACACTATTGCAGTAAATTCTTCATCCAGACGACGTTCTGTCTTCATTCAGTAATGCGGAGTCCGTACTGTCCAATCTTGTCCTTTTACTGTTGATAGGGCTGAACAGTGGGAGAGCTGGGCAGGGCTGTCTGAGCCCAGCTGCAGAGGGCCGTGCACAGACGGCCGGGACATGGACTAAAGTGTCTTTTAGAGGCAAGGCCCTGAGCCAGAGGAAGACCCAGATGCTGTCGCTCCACACCAGGGGACCAGGGTTGCTTCCACTTATCTAAAAGGTAGTTGTCTAGAACTTTCTGTATGCCGGGCATTGTGCAGGACACTGGGACACTGAGAATGAGCAAATCGTGTCGCCGCTGCCTTCATAGGCCTGCAGTCAAGTGGAGGTCCACAGAGGGAGTAAGTTGTCAGGGTCTTTATTTCTCCCTTAAATAATGGGATACAGTGCGCATCACATAAAGTTTGCCGTTTTAGCCACTTCCAAGTGTGCGGTTCGGCGGCATTGAATAAATTCACACTGCTGTGCAGCCATCATCACCACCGTCTCTGAAACTTTTCCTCGTCTCAAACTGAAACGCTGCATCTTATTAAATAACAACTCCCTGCTGCCCCTCCCTCCTGCCCCTGACAGCCAGCGTTCTGCTTCCTGTCTCTGTAAATAGGACTACTCTCAGAGCCTCCTGGAAGGGAAATCATACAGTATTTACCCCTCTGTGTCTGGCTTTTTTCACTTAGCATAGCGTCTTCAACATTCATCCACGTTGTAGCATATCAGAATTTCATTCATTTTTGAGGCTGAATAATACTCCATTGTGTGGCCCTGGCTGGTATGGCTCAGTGGATTGAGTGCTGGCCTGCAAACCAAAGGGTCATCGGTTCAATTCCCAGTCAGGACACGTGCCTGGGTTGTGGGCCAGGTCCTCAAGTAGGGGGCATGTGAAAGGCAACCACACATTGATGTTTCTCTCCCTCTCTTTCTCCCTCCCTTCCCTTCTCTAAAAATAAATACATAAAATCTTCTAAAAAATACTCCATTATGTGTATGTTGCTTATCCATTTATCCATCAGTGGGCCTGGAATTACCCTACCTTTTTTGTTACCACACATAAGGCTGATGTGAACATTTGTGTACAAATACCTGTTTGAACCCTGTTTTCCATTCTTTTGAGACATGGAATTGCTGGATCACAAGGTAGTTCTGTGTTTAATTGAGGAAATTTGTCCCCTGCCCTTTTCCCCAGCTCATTGCCCACTGACTCCAGTGAAGAAAATCCTCAATGTTGTACTTTCGCTTTCAGAATAAGAAATCAAGGCAAGAGGTTATGAGCTTGCGTCAGGTGGCCTCTAATGTGTCCCTTCAGGTCACAGTTCGCCCATCCCTGGTACAGTTTTCCGTAACTCTGCTGCCTTGGCCCAGAGGAAAAGCTGATGGTTTGAGAGAGCTTGACCGCTGCTCAGGGTGAGCAAAGCCTGGGACGTAGGCTCGGGGGAGTTCTAATCTCAGCCTTGCCCCATAGTGTGCACTAGCGCCAGGCCGGTCATTTAACCTCCACAATTCCCATGTTTTCTGACTCACTGAGTTGACTGCGATGACCTCAGTTGGGAGCTAGATGTTTGCAAAGCCCTTCGTTGGGTATTCACACAGCTGCGAAAGACAGGCTTTCTTGCTCCCATGTCTTTGAGTCTGGATCTAGAATTGCAGTCCCCAAATGCATAGCTCTCAGCTGAATTCCTTACTGCTTCCTAGAGATTGAACTGGTTCTTGATGTTCACTACAATCCTTGCACTTACCTAGTCTTTGGATGATTCTTTTCTTCCAGATCTTTGGGGAGCAGATGCAAAAACACCTAGAGGAGAAGGGCTTAAGGTTTCCTACCATTTCTTATTTTCCCAGAATATTCAAAACGAAAGCACAAATAGTATTGACAGTGTCACTTCCATTCTCTCCAACTTAACCTGTGTGTGAGTGCAGTTTACCGCCTTCATGTGTGTTCTCTCTCTGCTTGTCCCACACTATCCTTGATGCAGAACTTAGCGCTCCTTCGTGCTTTGTCTGTGAGACTGCACAACACAGAGAGCATTAGAGGGGAATGTGGGTTCTGCTGAGGATTTCATAGGGGGGCCAGAGCAAGCAGCATCTTCTGTAGCAAAGACAGTGACATTTTCATCAGCTTCATCTTCCCTCCTAAGTTCGTTCATCCCTCCAAATCGCATTGGGGCTTCCCTCCTCCTCTGCCTTTCTCCCCTGGTGCTTCCAGGATCGCTCTTCTAATTTCCTCCCTCCTGCATTTCATCTCTTTAATCTCAAACCCCACCTCGGCCCCAGTCCCTGTAGCACATGGAGCAGCTCAGTTGTGCCCACTCCCTTCTCAGAAGGCTTTTCCTCCCATATCCTCTCTAACAGGCGGTCCTTTTTGTTTTACTTATGTTTTAAAAAAAATGGGTTTTATATACCAACTGGGATGATTGTTCTATG
Organism: Micronycteris hirsuta; assembly: GCA_004026765.1. NCBI lineage: Eukaryota > Metazoa > Chordata > Mammalia > Chiroptera > Phyllostomidae > Micronycteris > Micronycteris hirsuta. Next base: position 9,733 of record PVJI01033186.1, read on the forward strand.
TGTAAGAATTTTTAGAGATATTCTCTATGACATCTTGATAGAAGTTTGTCGCTTCCTTGAGAAGAAATATACAGAGACAAATCTAAGATGGCCCCTAAGATCCTCCCCCCTCTGGTATACCTACCTTACGTGATTTTCTCCCTTTCAGGGTTGGGGGTGGGACTTGTAAATATGATGAGATAGCATCCCTGTGACTGCGCCATATTATGTTGTATGACCTAAGGGAAATTGCAGATGTAATTCAGGTTACTAACTGGTTAGCTCCGAGTTCAGCAAAAGGGAGATGATGTGGGTGGGCCTGACCTAACCCCACGGGCCCTTGAAAGCAGGTGTGAAAGTCGAGACTGAGGAAGGCAGAGACCGAGAGCCTGAAAGGGACCTGGAGGGGTTGCAGTGAGAAGGAACCGAGGGAGCTCTGATGGCCTCAGAGTCGCCTCCAGCCAGCGAGAGCACAGGAGCCCCAATCCTACAGCTGCAAAGGCCCGAGTTCTGCCCACAAAGGCTTGAGCTTGAAAATGATCTGAGTTCCAGCAAGAGATGCAACCCAGCTGAAACTTGGACTTCACCCTGGGCCGTGAATCCAATTCTGGACCTGGACTTTTGACCTCCACGAATCATGAGATAAGAAATGGGTCTTGATATAAGCTACTTGATGTAATCCACTGCTTGGCATCAGAAAAGTGCTGCACACACGCCTTTCTAGGCTCATTTCCCTTCATTGTGCATGTCACAGTGGTTGTGCTTTTTGGAAAGGATGGCACTTCGTAGAGGATATGTTTTCTATTTTTAATAAAACGGTCTTGCTTTGGAAAAACAGAAAATTTACAACTCCATGCCAGCTCTCACTGCCATATATAGTTTGTTTGGGGACTTCAGTAAACAATGGAATTGCCAAGTCTAGAAATCACAGATTGAAAACAACCCGTCTCCCCTCACCTCAAGTCAACTTCTTCACAAGGGTTTGTAGGTATTTCCTGCCCCTGAGAAATCCCCTTCCTCCTAACAGTGACTTCTTAAAACCTGTGCCTGAGTAACAACTTTCATTTTGCTGCCAGGGTGGTTGTAAGTCCTGTGTCAGTCAATGCTCCTCACTTTTGTCTCGTCTCCCCGGCCAGAGGCCTGGAGGCAGGGCCCTGAGGTCCAGCCTCTGTGCCCCCGCTGAGCCCAGCAGGTGTGCGGAGCACATCAGCACTCCCACGGGCTTTTGGACTTACTGATTTTACAAGTCGGGGACCGACACGCCCTACTAAGTCAAGTCGATCAGCTTGCCTCTTGATTCTTTATCCACCTTTGTGTTTAGATATCACCTGCTGTATTTGGGGCCCCATTTTCTGGAGAAAAAAACAAAGGAAAGAAAAGAAAGACTTCTGGGCATAAATCCCTCTTTCAGAGAGAGAAATAATTTGAGCAGCAGCTGGTCCGTGGCATTAAAGATTGAAAGACTGTAATGTGTTCAGACCGTGGTCGACATGTTAAGAGTTCTGCGTACGGCAGGAAAGAAGCTGAGCGCCCGGGACCTTGCAGACAGCGGGGAAGAGCATCGGCAGGGCCGTGTTCTTCCTCAAGGCTCCCTGCTCTGATTCCTGGCCGTCAGCACAGACAGCCTTCAGTGGCTTCTCGCTGAGCGCAGGAAAGCACGTGACCTCCTAGGGCACACCATGACCTCCGCCCCTGTGGCCTCGCCCCGGCCGCATCCCCGTGTCGGCTTCTGATCTAGTCGTACTCACCCACTCGCACACCCAGCCCCGTGCTTCTCCTCTCC
>PVJI01033187.1:0-11488 GCA_004026765.1 Micronycteris hirsuta
ATTGGTGGAATAACATTCATTTGGAGGAATTAAATCAAGTAGATGGTATAAGGGTGGTTAAACTAAAATGAATGAATTTAATAAGCTACAACAGAGTATATAATTTCCTTAAGAGTGAATTCCTAGATGTGAATAGGTCCTATAAAGTTTTTTTCAAATAAGAAGTACCGTCCAATGCACTTGACCTTTAATAACCAAACTCTATATCCAGTACAATTTCCCAGAGGCTGAGTTTTATTCTCCTTAACCAAGGAAAATGGCCATTTTATTTAAAGCAAATAAAATTGAACAAATTTTAAAACTAATGCATGCTATGAGCAATCTTAACTTTAAGGGAATAATAGTATAATAACTTTTCAAAAAATGGGGACAATTTTCCACACTTCACAATAAGTGAATGAGAAATAGTTGTATTAGCAGTCTCATAGACATGAAACATAGTTCATTATACACACCTGCCAACAGCTACATTAAACATTTAATAAGAGTAGGATACACTTTACCCTTACAAGTTATAAATGAGAACATTTTAACATTTTCTTTTATCTGTGATGATTTTTGTCTTACTTGCTAAGTCATAAAAAGAAGAGAAAAAATAAAGTTGCTATGCTTTTAATCTTTAAAATATTATTAGTGAAGGCTGAAACTAATTTTACCATACTTTCAAATATATATATTTTATAAACCACCATAAGTGATTACATATATATGCAATATACATTTTAATTAGCTTTAAAAATAATTCATATTGATTATTTTTGGTGGAAATGTATAGAAAATTTGTATTTTTTGTTTAAAAATGCACATTTTTATTCCCAGGAAATAAAATTAAGTTAAAATCTATTAGAGCATTAAGTTAAAAAAAAAGTCCACCATGGATATGAGCTAAACCCTAAATATTCTTTCCCCTTTCCAATCAAATAAATACAGTGCAAAATTTAACAATTGAATATTAATAATAACTCTCCTTTTTTGGGTTCAATTTCTATGGATCTTATACTTTGACACATCATTCATTTCCCTGAAAAGGAATCAGAAAAAAAAGCCAGCAAGCTAAATAGAGAAGGGCTAAGGAATCATTCTCTGGCAATAAAAGAAAAAAAAAAAAACATGAAAAAACATGAAAAAGTGTATAAAAGAGATACCTCAGCCTCGCCCTGGCTGGTGTAGCTCAGTGGATTGAGCGTGGGCTGGGAACTAAAGGGTCCCGGTTCGATTCCCAGTCGGGGCACATGCCTGGCTTGCAGTCCAGGTCCCCAGTGTGGGCCATGTGAGAGGTAACCATACATTTCTCTTTCTCCCCCTCTCTTTCTCCCTCCCTTCCCCTCTCTAAAAATAAATAAAATCTTAAAAAAAAAGAGATAACTCAGCTTCTTCATATTTCTTTTCAATGTATGATGGCTCTGTTTAGTAGAAGAGAATGCTAAGTACCCAATGCTTAATTTTAATGAGAACCATGTAGTAAAACATACCTAAATCTTTCTGCATAATGGTACACTAAGTGCTCTAGTAGTATTGAAAAATAACTTTAATTTTCATAAATTCAAGAGACAAGTTTCTTTAGGTCAATCACAGATAATTTCCCTCATTCCACTCACATGTAAGAACTGAATATGATTCTGAATGATCTATTAAGAGTACATTACTTTCCTGTCCCTAAACTAGCTGATTGTAGACAATTATTCTCTTTTTATCCTTCCTAAGAATTGTGAGCTAAGGTTTTGATTCCTCATGGAAGCTGACAGACTATTTTCTAGGAGAGGTATAACAGTCACATATTTTGGGTGACAATGGAATATAACCCCCTTTGTTCTCTAACCACACATGCTATCTGCTTTGAAAAAGCAGACCTCAATTTGTTATATTATAATGAATTTACATTCTGGTAATCCTAGATTAAAATAGAGATCTCTTCACTACCAAACACATCATATCATCCCAAAAAGCTCAAGTAAGTCCTCCTGTCTCGATGAGTCTATGACCACTGAATCTCATAGCACAGAGGCCAGCAGACTATAGCTTATGGACCAAAATTTGCTGGTGCTATTTATTCAAAATAAAATTATATTCAAGAAAACTTTGAAAGTTTTCACTGTTCATTCGAATTCTTTGAGGTCAGTTTATTTCTAATTATATCTTGTTATTGACAGACCGAACAACTGATTGAGGGCAAGAAAAAAAAACAAAGAGAAAAAAATTATCAAGTAAAGGCTACTGGATTAAAGGGAGGAGAGACTTCGATGAGCAAAGGTTGGTGAACACTGTCAGTGTTGAAGATGGTAACATGGAAAGAAACGAAGAAATGTCATTTTTTCTGATGAGCAAATTAACCATGGGTTTAAAGACCAGAATGCAATCTACTGAAGAGGGGAATAACTAATTGCAATATTAACTAGTTCTCATTAAAGAAGAGCTCTTAAAAATACTTTTTGCCTGAAAACAGTGACAGAATTTTAATTTATAAGATTAAGAGAACATAACTACTAAATTGGAAATCTGTTACACTTAAAATTTTTATTGTCATTCATATTACTTTGTATTCCCATGAAATGTTTTATTCACATATATTATTTATATTATTATAATATATTTTAAAGTCGGAACATTATTTTAAAAGCCATAGTCTTGAGTGTTAGCACTTGTTGAGAACCTTTAAAGGAATTGCCTCCTCGGGAACAGTGAATAGGTTATCAAACAGTGCCAAGAACAAATCAACCCTTCATAAAAATGTACTGATCTAAGAAATAAGAAACATGAAACAAGGCCCCCTGAAATCAGATGCTGTTTGTTTTGGTCTCAGCTTTTTCAGAAGTCACCAAAATCATGACTGTAACCAACCAATTCCATCTTGTCATAGTTACTGGGGAAAAATAACAGACACTATGTTTTTAAAGTGTTAATAGATTGGAAACTGTATCTGAACCCAAATCTGAACTATGAGAATTACATAGAATAAGTAAGAACAGTTAACTGAAATACAATTTAGTTAATGCAATATCTTAGGTGGTTAAAAGGTAGAGGAAGTTAACATAATATTAAATAAAATACAGAATAGTTGAATGACTGTAGTGACTTTTAAGAATAAGAAACCCATAAAACAAAGGTTGTTACAGAAATCAAGTAATCATCATTACCTGTGTTTTCTTGAACAGTCGCAGCGCTGTGACTGCGATTTACAGCGCCCATTCTCACAGGAGAGAGACTGCATTCTTCTTGTGATCAAACGCTGCGTATGTAAAAGTTAAACCTGTAGTACATAGACGGCAAATATTATTAGTTTATAATTATAAAGATGTTCATCTAACAGTGGAATTAATAGTTATAAAACATTTCTTGAACAGAGAAATGCTATTCAATATTTCCTATTGTGAATTTTCATGATGTACTTACAAATATTATTTTGAATAGAAAGCAACGATAAATCTATTTTATGTTTTCTCAATAAAGCTGTAATTCTAGCACTAAATGCAAAATATGCATAGTAGAATACATTGGAAATAAACTGATGGTATTTGTCTCGCTGTGTACATGATTACATCCATTCTAAATCCCTGTGTATCACTTTTTACTATGCCATGGAACTGAGAAGCAAATTATTTGGCTTGAATAAAAAGGAGCAAGCACAAAGCAACAGCTTAACTGTAAAATGGTTTGGCAGCAAAATGCAGTTTGACAATTTGTTATAGTCAGATCATTAGGTTAATAGAAAGTTGTGTGAGGAGGGTGGCTAAGGGGAGGTTTACTTGTATGTGTATACAAATATTGAAAAGCAATTTGCACAGTGCACACATCTTCACCCTGGACAGCCGTTGAAATGTTTACAGTCCATTGAGAAAACCTGATGTACATTTTATTTCAGAATCGAGTAGAAGAGGTGTTAGTGCAGTCAGGAGTGGAAAGACCGAGGCGTGGAAAGCTACTAGTTAAACTTGAATAGACGACATCAGCCGGTCTGTTAAATATTTATATGAACTTGTGTAATATTTCAATAGTATTTTTGAAGCAAAATATCTCACTTGCATTTGAATTCCAAAAAGATGATTTTTCCCCCAGCACATTTTTATGGCTCTTCTCTTTGCTTCCCACATTTTAAAGAACTGCTTGGAAATTATTAGAATTAATCATACATTTTCTGTTTCATTATATGTCTAAGATTACATTTATTGACTAAAATAATAACTCTGAATGAACATATGATAGATGAGTTTGCATCTAAAAATTTCCATATAGATATGACAAAATAAGCAAACAAAAATATATAAAAGACTAAATATAGCAGAAAGAGCATGTCTTTGTTATTACTTTCAGAAATCTCATTAAATGTTTTTCTATTTAAAGACCTTGTTGGTCTTTTATCTTTCAGATATCTCTATCCTCTTTCATGCTCTGTATTTACCCACTCTTGGTTCATCCATTATTGATTTACTTTCCTGCTTTGACCATATATTAAGCTTTAGGTACAATCTACCTCTGCGCCATTTTATCCAGATTTTTAGAAAGAGTAATATACACTTGCTCATCTCCCTTCCTTACTTTGCAGTAACTCTTCTGCCAATCACACCGCGTTTTCACCACTCTGTTTGCCAGTGACATCCTAATGCTGTAAACCACATGCTATTTGTCAGGATCTGTTGGTGTGTCCTCTTCTGCCCCAGCTGATGCTCACTTGGTAAAAAATCTCCACTCCCATGACTATTGCGTTGCCACAGTATCCTCACTCTCCTGGGACCTCTTTGATTAAATCTTTATTTTGTCTTGATCAGATTCTTTTACTCCCATAACACATTAAATGCTGCTATTACTCTGGGTTTAACTTTTTTAGCTCACTACTCCTTATGATATATATTTTTCTGACGTTTTTCTACCCATTCTCCTTTGTTTCAACTCCTACCTATACTCAGCTAATTCCTCATTTCAGTATTCAAGCCCACAACCATTTACTGAACCACAGACAAGTAGACCTGATTAGCTTCTGGATGTTTCTATATGGATTTTCTCTTGGAATCTTGGAATCGATATTTAGAAACTTAATGTTCATCTTTCTTCTTAAATTGTTTCTACTCTGCATCTTGATAGATACTCCCATCGACTCAGTAACTGACACTTCAGGACTCTTTCCACTATTATATTCACAGAATTCAATCAGTCTCAAAAATCTTTCAAGTTCACAACATCTTTATGGCTCTGTTAATGTCCTAAACCAGGATACTTACTTTTCTTAATTGAGTGACTACAAAAGTCTCTTAACTTTCTTTGTTGCCTGCATTATTGTTTTCACCAGATAAGTTTTCTTTACAACTGCCAAAATAAACACCTTGAAAACAAATCTGATTCTGGCACATTCCAGATAAAACTCTGCAAGGATTCCTTATCTATCTAGTATGAGAACTCAGTTCCTTAACTGACAGAACTTTCTTTCAAGTTGCACATCCTAACACCTGCCTCTGTCCTCAGCCTCATCTCGTCATGCTTGGTCTTGAAGACTGCGTTACTCCCTGTGCTATTTTTTTAAATCTGTTAGTATTTGTTAAGGCTATTTCCTCACTCAACACCTCCCAATTTGTGTCACTAATACCTGCTCATGTATAACTCAAAAGGCATACCCTCTCAGACTCTAGTCTGGACGTTTATACCATACTCTCTGTTATGATGATACCCTCTATTATCTATGGCAATAGAGGCATCATAAGTGAATGGGTTTTGAGCATATCTCTGAGTTTTATGGAGAGTGGACATGACCAGAAGTCCATGGATAGGGAATATCAGCTGCTTTGGACACACTATTGTAGTCTTACAAGCAGCAGCGTTGTTGGTACATGCCCAAGCCAGTGTCACCTGGTCCTCAGTCCAGATTGGCTTCCATCCTCCTGCTTCTGATATCACTGCCAAGTACCAGTTTGGGCAAACTCTACCCAAACAAAACAACAACAATAAAAATATTAGCCAGATATGTGAGTGAATTAACAAGTTTACACTTGACGGCTATTACACATAGTAAAATAAATCTAGTGTCTGTTGAAGGTACTGATTCAGGCTGTTGCTAAGTTAATTGCTGATGCCTAGTTGTAACCAGCAGATTTTATTCTATGACAATCATAAAGAAATCTCTCTATGCAAAGTGTTTGAGACAAGGAGGATTCTTTTAAATATCTTGAGAGAAGAGTTATTTCTTTTAATTATCACCCGAGGATATGTTTATTGATTCCAGAGAGAGAGGAAGGGAAAGAGAGAGAAACATCAATTGCTTGCCTTCCACAGGCACCCCAACCAAAAATCAAGTCCTCAACCTAGGTATGTTCCCCTACTGGGGATCAAACCTACAAACTTCTAGTGTACAGGATGATGCTCCAACCATCCAAGGTATCTGACCAGGACCATTAGAGCTGTTTTTAATTGATGTGCTCAACAGTTCACTATGATAAACAAATGGCATCTGATAAAAATGTTTTTGTTTCATTTAGTTTTAATAGCAACACCTTAGAAGAATGTGAGGAAGGAATATGTATCCTACATGGGGTACTTTTGTGGTTTTTTTTCCATGAAAAATATGTGAGTGTATGCAACATTATAGAAATCAAATTATTTGCTACCACAACAACTGTTACAGAGAAAATGGAACCATAAACCAAAACAAAACACTTATTTAGAAATAAATTAGCTCTCTAATCCAAATTGGTGAAAATTATTTTATGAAACAGTATTTTTTCCCAAAAAGCAAGTCTAGTCATTGAATCCACAATGTTTGTTAATTTATATTATAGAGAACATCAATAATAAGTGTTATGGTTTAGTGATCAGATATTAAACAAACGTGTTATGGTTTAGTGATCAGATATTAAACAAACGTCCTTTTTTCTCTAAGATTTAAAATATGAACTTAAAAAGTTTAAGTAATAACTGTTGCAGGGTTTGTATTGTTTTTTGTCTGTTTTATTTTTATAATACAAAAAGGTTTATCTCAAGAGAAGATGACCTTAACTTAGTTAGTTGTATTCTTACACACACACACACACAAAAAATGATGAAAGAAACAAAACTCCAAAACTCATATCTTTTTGTTTTAATTTGCTGGGGTATTTTTAAAGTGCATTTTCTTGGCTTTAAAATCAAGCAGAATATTATCATCTATTTAGTTTAATAAGACTATTACACATCAAGTACAAATTTATTTTGAATTAAACTGTTAGAGAATTAAGTCATTTTTTCATCTTAACTGCTGTGTATTAGAAAAGATTAATTAAATGTTAAGATGAAATTACATGGAATAAAATATAAAGATGATATTATGCACTTTTTGAGCAAATTAATTTCAGTTGTTAAAGTCAAAGTAAAATGAAAATTTAAGTAATGGACTTTACTGACACTCTATGCTTCCAAGAGTCTACAACTCAGAAACATTAAACTATTCATATAAATCACTCCTTATTGAGGGGCAGAATGCTATTTAAGAATAAAAAGATCCTCCTGTCTTATGTTGAGCTTGATGCAAGAAAATGCTAAATAGCATTGATATATCTTCTTTAGTTTCATACAGGTTTTTACTATTTTTTTTGTCTGGTCAACAGAACATATATCAACTACTTCTACTTAAGCTCCAAAAAGGGAATCATATAACTTGGAACTAGTCTAAGCCTTATTGATAAATCTCATAATTTACCAATGAGTCTGTTTTCAAGCTACACTTTCAGTTTGTAAAAAATCTTTTGTTCCCTGGCCTACCTTTTTTTTTTTTCTCTCTCTTAGCAGCTGAGACTATCTTGTAGGCAGTTTTCTCAGACATTACTTCTGTTTTTCCAAAGCAGTCATGACATCAGTTTTGGGCTCAAAATTCCTAGTCATGTATCCTCTAAAATAAATGCAACAATTGTCCTAGTTCAGATAGCTTGACTTACCGTAAAAACTTCTACTCCTTCGATCAGCTTCCAGTTTAATTTAATTTATTGTTATTGTTGTTGTAATAAGATTTATCTTTTAAGTCAGTTTTGACTCAGTATAAGTACTTTCTAGTCAAAGATAGTTTTTAAGCTGCAAGATAATGTGGAATTTTTCACAAAAATAAGTCTTTCTTTTGTTTCTGTTCCTCTTTTCCTTCTCTCTGTACCATCATGTTTTTATTGAATTTTGGGGGTGACATTGGTCAGTAAAATCATATAGGTTTCAGGGGTATAATTATATAATACATCATTTGTACATTGTAATATGTGTTCACGCCTCAAGTCAAATCGCCTTGCATTACCATTTATGCTCCCTTACTACTTCTACTTCCCCGCAACGGATTTTCTCTCTGGTAATCAAAAACATGTTGTCTGTGTCTATCAGTTTTTTTTAATTTGCTTAAGCATTTTCTAGGATAGACCACATGTTAACACACAGAACACCTTTTAATAAATATAAGAAATTTGAAATCATATCGTGTCTATTCTGATCACAATGTTATGAAACTAGAAATCAATCAAGAAAAAAATGAAAACCACACAAAGACATGGATGTGAAATAACATGTTACTAAACAATGAATGGGTTGACAATGCGGCCAAAAAAGAAATTGAAAGATACCCTGAAATGAAAATGAGAACACAGCAACCCAAAGTCGGTGGGACACAGCAGAAACAGTCCAGGAGAGAAATTCACAGCATTACAGGCATACATCATGAAACAAGAAAAATCCCAAATAAGCAATCTAATTTTACGTTTAAAGGAACTAGAAAAAGAGCAACAAAGCTCAAAGTGAGTAGAAGGAAGAAAATTCTAAATATCAGAGCAGAAATAAACAGTATAAAATTATTAAATAAAAATAAAACCAAGAGCTGATTTTTCGAAAAGATAAATGAGATTGACAAACCTTTAAACAGCCGCATCAAGAAAAGAAAAATAGCGCTGGCTGGTGTAGCTCAGTGGATTGAGCGCAGGCTGTGAACCAAAAAATCGCCGCTTCAATTCCCAGTCAGGGCACATGCCTGGGTTGCAGGCCAGGTCCCCAGTGGGGACCATGTGAGAGGCTACCACACATTGATGTTTCTCTCCCTCTCTTTCTCCCTCTCTTCCCTTCTGTCTAAAAATAAATAAATAAAATCTTTAAAAAATATATTTAAAAAAAGAAAAGAAAAAGACCCAAATAAATAAAATCAGAGGTGAAAAAGAAACAACAACTGACTCCAAAGTAATACAAAGGACTGTATGAAAATATGAATAGCCCTGGCTGGTGTGGCTCCAGGGGATTGAGCACCAGCCTACAAACCAAAGGGCAGCTGGTTCAATTCCCAGTCAGGACACATGTCTGGGTTGTGGGCCAGGTCCCTCGCAGGGCATGTGAGAAAGACAACTACACGTTGATGTTTCTCTCCCTCTCTTTCTCTCTCTTTCCCTCTGTCTAAAAATAAATAAATAAAACCATTTTAAAAAGAAAATATTATGAAAAACTATATGACAATTTGGACAATTTGGATGAAATAGATACATTTTTGGACATATACAGTCTTTGAAAACTGAATCAGAAAGAATTAGAAAAGCTGAATAGATATATTACAACTAATAGAATTTAAGCAGTGATTGAAAAAACTCCAAACAAACAAAATCCTGGATCATGTAGCTTTTATTGGTGAATTTTACTAAACATTAAAAAATACATAACATCTATCCTTTTCAAATTATTCCAAAAAATTCAAGATAAGGGAAAACTTCCAGGCCCATTTCATGAGGCCAGCATTATTCTAATTCTGAAACCAGATAAAGACAGTACAAAGAAATAAAATTTCAGACTAATATCCCTGCATCATCATTTTTATAATGATTTCTGCTAAGGTTATTTATTCATGTGCATCAGGTGCCTCGTTAGTGCAGTAGGTAGCGCGTCAGTCTCATATTCATGTGCATAACCACCTAAACCACAATCCTCTCTCCACCCATATTTTCTAAAATTATATATGTAAATGAAAATCCTAGAAAATTATCAATAGATTCCATACTACTCAGTGCCTGTTATAATCTGTATAACATTCTAAGTGCTAGGATACAGTAGTACCTGGATATATAAAGGATTTTTTTCTTATATTTCTCACTAAGTTCTTATTTAATAGCTTTTTAAAATATTTGCAGACAAAACAAACTATTTAAATACTTTCAAGACTATGCTGTCTTAAATATGGTTGAAATTATATTCAGACTTAACAGGAACTGGAATATTCTTGATGCTAGCTTGTAAAATAAGTAAAATATATTTGTTGATTTTTAGTCAATACAAATACAGGTTTTCAACAAGCAGTCAGACTAGGGATCTAGGGGGTACTTTAGCCTGATAATTGAAGATCTACGTTTCCCTAGTTTCATCTACTCCTGCTTATTACCTATCAGCTAACTTAGTTTATGGGTTTATTAGTATGACTGAGCTGATGTACTTATGCTTTGACCTCCACTTTTAACCTTATACTCATTTCCCAATACACAGTTTACTCCTTGAGGGAGAATTGACATTAAACATTTTAAAAATTATATCACTGACACCACCATCTACATTATCATAACTCCAAAGCTTCAATTTAAAGGTCACTGTATCACAGTAATAAGGTGGAAAGGGAGAAGATTATACCAATTTATACTGCTTAAAATTGCTTTGTTGTTTATTTAATATAAGTAACCTTTTACAGCTACAGCAAATGCATTTTAAAATACATAAATTCATGAGTTTAAAGACATAAAATGTAAAATCCTAAAGATTTAAGGAAATAGCAGGAATGAAGTAGAAAAAAATAGGTATAATCCTAGAGCAAATTTAGACATGTCACTTAGAAGAACTAATAATACCTACCCCATAAATTAGCTAAGATTAACAGCTGATGCAGAGGCCCACTTAATACCTGGCCATCAACACTGCTGGAAAGATAATTAGACCTAATTCAGCTTGCAATTCCTACATAGTTTATGTGATCACTTTCCATCACACCGAAAACTCTCTCTTTGTCAAAACATTGAGGTAAACATAGTAGCCCTAAACTGAATTGTGCAGTAGGTAGAACATTTTAGGTACTTGGTTACAACTATAACAGAGTCTTTTTCCTTGAACCACATGTACCTTTGTATCAATTAATCCAATTTAATGTTGTAGAACATTGGTTCTCACATTTTACTTGGATTAGTTTGGGTCAGGGCCACTATATTTACATTTGTAATGAGTTCTCAGGTGACCATTTGCTTGTCCAGGACCCGGACCACACTGGTGAGAATATTAGTAACATAATGAGTGAAACAATAGGACTTCACACTCATAAAGGTTATAATATGCAAAGTGTAAAGGAGTTTATAGAAATGGAGTTTAATTTAGCTTTCACAATGTTAAAAAGTAATGATAACCAATACTGCCCACAGTTTTAAGGACAGAAAACTGGTGTTAGAAGAGTTTAATTAATTTGTTCATGGCTAAATGGATTATAAGAGGCTGCCATTATTTAAGTACTTGTTTTTTTGTTTGATTTTGCTTTGCTTCTCCTGTTTTC
>PVJI01033188.1:0-11494 GCA_004026765.1 Micronycteris hirsuta
AATTTTTGGATCAGATGGCTTGACAGGAGGATCTTACCAATCATTCAGAGCAGAACTAACACCTATCCTTCTCAAACTCCTCCAAAATCTTCAAGATGAGGGAAGATTTCCAGACTATTTTTACAAGGCCAGTATTATCCTAGTTCTCAAACCCGGTAAAGACACAACAAAGAAAGAAAATTACAGGCCAATATTCTTGATGAATGCAGATGCAAAATTCCTCAAGAAAATACTAACAAAGTGAATCCAGCAATGCATTTAAAAGATCATGCAACATGATAAAGTGGATTTATCCCATGGACATAAAGATGGTATAAAATTTGCAAATTGAGAAATGTGATATATCACATAAACAATATGAAAGACAAACACCATATGATCATATGAATAGATGCTGAACAATCATTTGATAAAATCCCCCACTCATTTATGATAAAATGCCCAGCAAAGTGGGAATAGAGGGAGCATACCTCAACATAATAAAGGCCATGTATGAGAAACCTATAGCTAACATCATACTCAACAAGCAAAAACTAAAAACTTTCCCTTAAGATCAGGAGCAAGATGAGGGTGTCTGCTTTTACCTCTTTTATTCAACATAGAACTGGAAGGCCTAGCTACAGCGATCAGAGAAGAAGAAAAAATAAAAGACATCAAAATAAGAAAGGAGGACTAAAACTGTCATTATTCACTGAGAACATGATATTGTACATAGAAAACCTTATAGTCTCCATGAAAATCTACTTGACCTAATAAATCAATTCAGCAAAGTAGCAGGATACAAAGAATATTTGTAAATTGATGGCATTTTTATACACCAATAATGAACTCTTAAAAAGAGAAATTAAGAAATTAATCCCATTATCTATTACAACAACAACAAATAATAATATATCAGGTATTTAGGAATAAATTTAACCAAGGAAGTAAAAGACCTGTACACTGAAAACTACAGGACACTAAAAAAAATTTGAGGAAGATGCATGTAATTGGAAGCATGTACCGTGTACATGGATTAGAAGAATTAGCATCATTAAATTCTCCATACTATCCAAAGCAATTACTATTAAAATACCAATGGCATATTTCACAGATCCAGAATAAATATTCCAAAAATTTACATGGAACCAAAAATGATCCCAAATAGCTCAGCAATTTTGAGAAAGAAGAACAAAGTTGGGGGATCACAGCATTTCATATCAAACTATACCATAAGGCAACTGTAGTCAAACCAGTCTGGTTCTGGCATAAGAACAGACACAAGGATCAGTGGAACAGATTAGAGGGCCCAGACATAAACCCACGTCTTTATGGTCGATTCACATTTGACAAAGGAGGCAAGAGCGTACAATAAATGGTGTTGGGAGAACATGCAAACTAATGAAACTAGACCACCATCTTACACCATATACCTGAATAAACTCAAAATGGATAAAATATTTAAATATAAGTCATGATACCATAAAAATCCTAAAGGAAAATATAAGCAGTAAAATTCTAGATATCTTGCATAGCAATATTTTTGCTGCTATGTTCTTTAGGGCAAAGGAAACAAACAAAGGGATAAATAAACAAATGGGACTACACCAAATTAAAAAGTTTCTGTACATCTAAAGAAACTATTATCAAAATGAAAAGGGAAACCACTGTATGGGAGAGCATATCTGCCGATGATACATTGGACAAGGACTTACTCTCCAAAATATATAAAGGACTTATACAACTCAACACCAGGAAAATAAACTATCCAATCAAAAGAGTGTCAAAGAACCTGAGCAGAAGCTTCTCGAAAGAGGACACACAAATGGCCCATAGGCACATGAAAAAATTCTCAAGGTCACTAGCCATCACAGAGATGCAAATTCAAACCACAATAAAATATCCTTTCACACCTATCAAAATGGCTAGCATTAATAAATCAACAAACAACAAGTGCTGACAAGGATGTGCAGAAAGGGGAACGCTAGCGCACTGTTGGTGGGAATGCAGACTGGGGAAGCCACTGTGGAAAACAGCATGGAGATTCCTCAAAAAATTAAAAGCGAATCTGTCATTTGACCCAGTGATTTCACTGCTGCGAATATATCCTAAGAATCCCAAAACACTAATCAAAAGTGTATATGCACCCCAATGTTCATAGCAGCACTACATACAATAGCCAAGAGCTGGAAACAGCCTAAGTACTCATCCATAGATGAGTGGATCAAAAAACAGTGATACATTTATACAGTGGAATACTACATACTGGTAAAAAAAAAAAGAAGAAGAAGGAATTCTTACCTTTTGAAACAGCATGGATGGAACTGGAGATGATTATATTAAGTAAAATAAGCCAGTTGGTGAAAAACAAATACCATGTTGATACAGAGGGATCTGATCAGCTCACTAGGGAGGAGTAGGGAGGGGCCATAGGAGGAGGTTTGCTAAGGTAATCAGTCTAGGATGGGATTGGCTGAGAAGTTAAGTGCCTTCAGAGCACATGGAATTATCAGCCAGAAGGTTTAAAATAAAAGAAGGGCACAGATTGGCTCTGGGATGCTCTGGTTTTCAGTTTCTCTTCCTCAAGCATGCCTGAATAATTGTGCTGCAGCTACCTGCATTTCCCAGAGGATGGTAGCCTGGATGGGAAGGAACCCTGGGCACAGCCTAGGAAGGAGCTGGCCTTGCAGAAGGCGGCAGGTTTATTCTTTTGGTGTTCTAGAGTGGACAACCTCTGAAGTAGAAGCAATGCCATTCTTCCAAAATTGTGTAGCTTTTGTATCTTAGGTTGTTTTAGTTTGTAAACTAATCCGGTACAAATAAGATAATTAAAAACTAACAGGGAGAATCATAGGAAAAGTCAAGTATTAAAGTTTTAGCCTTAATTGATAGGCTTAAGTGATTAAAGCTCTAAGTGACCCCTGCATGTGGACAGCTGTCATTCCAAAATTTTGTAGCTTTTGAATAAAGACTCCTTTCCTTTATCACCAAATCTTTGCCTCTGGAATTTTGCCTAGAGAGTGGTGGCAGGCAGCAGGACCCCACTTGTTGTTAGTTAATACTATGATCTCACTTATAAGTGGAGTCTAATGAATAAAATATAATGACAAGCAAAATGGAACCAGAGGCATAGAAACATGAAACAGCTGTATGAGAGGGGAGGAAAGGGGGCGGAAGGAGAAGGTGTAGGAACGAGTCAAGGAATGTGCATGAATGACCCGTGGACATGGACAACAGCGTGGGGGCGGACTGTGGGAGTCGGGGGCAGGCTGTGTGGAGAGGGGCAAGCAGAAAAATTGGGACAACTGTTACAGCACAAGCAATAAAATATGTAAATCAAAACAAAATAAAAAGGATACATGTGCAGACAGAGAGTTACCTAGGAGAGCAAGTGGGCGTGGCAGCAACCATCCAAGTGTGGACAAGCAGGGGCCATGTAGTAACCTGAGCAGCTCACGGGAGGCCTGTGGGTGGCCTTACAAACTGTGGACCAAGATAACCAATAGGATGGTCTGGACTTAAAACTTTCTAACTAAAAGCAGTTCATGAAGGTCAATTTTCACCTTAACTGAGCCTACCTGTTGTCTTTTTGTACCTAAAATAACATACCTTTGGAATATCAAAGTAAATTTCTTTTTTCTGGACCCCTCTGAGCACAACCACTAACCACAGACCACAAACCCCCTCCCTGTTATTGTCCCTGTGTTAATTGTTGACTGGTAACGATCTTGTACCCGCAGGTGTAAAAGAAGTGTGTGTCTATTCATTTTTCTTTTTATTCAATCCCAGAGACTTCCCCCCTCCCCGCTTTCTCCCGCCCACCTAGTCTATCACCAATGGATTTCATGTACCCCTCGTAAATCGTCCCCTTTGATTCTACTGTATAAAATAAGTGATAAAACTGCCATTTTCTG
This sequence comes from Micronycteris hirsuta, assembly GCA_004026765.1. Lineage (NCBI taxonomy): Eukaryota > Metazoa > Chordata > Mammalia > Chiroptera > Phyllostomidae > Micronycteris > Micronycteris hirsuta. The sequence continues at coordinate 3,894 of PVJI01033188.1, forward strand.
AAGCATTTTCTCAATTCACTGAGATTTTATTTCCCCAAAATTGTCATCATTTTGGCTCAAATTAACTCATAAAAATTCTTACAGGTTTGGAAGTTTCTTTGGTTGACGATGGAGACAGGTGGGGAGATCCTGTCATGCAGTGGGTCAGCTGGATCAGGAGTTGGAGATCTGACTGAAGATAGTAAGGGTAGTAAGATTTAGTTTGTCCAGTAACAGAGGTGTTTATCACAATTAAATGATAGTAGGCCTGTAAAGAAAGAGAGCAAACCTTAAACACAAAGAGGAACCTACCAAAAAACTGGAATTACCTTCTGAAGGGCCCCCACTAGGTGAGTGTCCTAAGAACCCATCTGTATCAGTGTACCAGCTGGAGTTGTTGTGAGAGGCTGCATTCAGCTTCAGTGAATTTTTTTTGAAGACACTTTCACTGCGTTTGCCCATTTCATGATGAAGGGTTTACAAGAGCAGCAGCCCACACTGTAGTGAGTGTTCAGCAGTTTTTGGCCATGACCCCCATGCCCCACCCTCCCTGTTCACCAGATCTCAGCCTGAGCAACTTTTTTTGTTCTTTTATTTCCCTAGGTGAAAAATGTCCTCAAAGGGAAACATTTTGCCAATGTGGAAGAGGGGAAAAAAAAAAGCACTAAAAGACATCAAAATCGGTAAGTTCAAAACTGTTTTTTGAGCAGGGGAAAAAACATCTTGATAGGTGTATTGCATCAAATGGAGAGTACTTTGAAGGTGACTAAAGTTTAAACATGTAAGAATGCACAATTTTTTATAAATAAATTTCATTTTTTTGCATTCCCCTCTCATATTGTGTACTTCCTCAGAGGTTCTCTTGTTATATATTTATTATCAATCATGATGATGCTTAATTTTCAAAATATATGCCCCTTCAGAAAATTCTGAAATCAAGATCTTCTTTCTCATGACTTAAAGTTTCATTCTTTATTCTTTGAGTTTTATTTGATTCTTATTTGGCTTTTTTCTGAATGATTATACAAAATTGAAACTTTGTAAAAAGAAAGTCACAAGTAGAAAATGCCTTCACTCATGCTAAAAGTGCATGATACAAAACCTAGATTTAACAGCTGATTTAACTGCAGTTCCAACCTCTCAGTACCTCTGCAGTACCAGTCTGGAATGTTATGGTCGCCCCAATAAGGTCATCTGTCCCCTAGGCCCTCTGTTCTCCTGAAAGGAAGAAGAGGCAATCTGCAGGATAAGACCCTTGCTGACTTCCTTCCCCCTAAAAATCAAGAGGCCTGGCCCTAAAAATAAACAATCCTTTCTTTTCTTTTGCTAATAGCCCTCTTGCCCCACCTTCTTCTCACAAACACCTTCCAGTTGTACATCACACTAGAGTACCTTTCTGCTTGCCAGATGGGATGTTGGCTGATTCATGAATTGCTTAATAAAGACAATTAGATCTTTAAATGTATTTGGTTGAATTTTTGTATTTAGACAGTTTTAAAAAGCTACACTTGATTATTATAACTAGCTGTGCTTCTACCTCTCAAATGTCTCATTCTATAAACTAATATAGTAACCATTTTTACTTGGTAGAAAGATTGTCTTCTTCCCCCTCCTGATGTGTTTAGATGATATTATCACTGCAATTATAAAATATATGTCACAGTTCATATCATGGTCATAATTATCTTACATGCTTTCATTAGATTTCATGGGTGAGCCTTTCTAACTAGTTCAGTTTGCTCAGACTCCTTGATATAATTATCCTTATATCAAATTTGTAACAAAGATAAATCAAGTATACTATCTTAGTTTTTATACAATAAAACTTGAAGCTCACAATTGTTAAATTATTTCCCCATATCCTCTAATCCTTGGGTGTGTAACTAAGTGCTTTATCTAATCTACTGTGCAACAACGGACTCCTCTGGTAGACTAAACAATGAAGAATTTTAGGAAATGGCTCAAACTGTCTAATTTATTTTGGAAATAAATATCAAATTTGTTGTAATGTTTCTCTGACTCTTGATGTGGAGGTAAAAAATAAAGAGTTTAAAATATAAAATGATAATATGTTAATATTTTACATTAATGGATATGAATGTAGAGAATTTATAAATATAGAAATACATAAAATGAAATTCATATTTTTAATAAAATACTATGTTTATAAATTACATGTTCATAAATTTTGGATGAAGTGGTAATAGGACTACAGTTCCAAGAAGCAGGATGTCTTATATTCTCAATCATTTTTATATAGTGAATTTGTCTCCAACTTACTAGAAAAATAGTCTTGTTTTAAGAACTCAAACTGCAAAAGAGCAAATATGTTTTGATTAATTCTCAATTAATGTTATATTCTGATAAAAACATTTATAGTAATACTTTTAAATCTTTTCTCTTTATTCACTTATTGTTAAAGGAATGAAACATACAATAAATTAATTTAAGATGACTACAAAGGACACACTTCTTTGGAATGTGGTCTATTCCCGATGTGATATAACTGAGGTGAAATTGAAAAGAAATTAAAAACAGCTAACACCTATGTTTGAATTATTTTTGTTTCATTATTTTGACTGGGAATTTCTAGAGTGGTTAATTGCAATAGTAGAAATATTTTCTACTTGTAAAATTTACCTTAGCATAAATGAACATTAAAATATGCAAAATGTTATCTTCCAGGCAAGATGTCAGAGAAGGTAAATGGGATTCTTGCTTCCTCCTACAACCACATCCAAATTACAACTAAACTATAGAACAACCACCTTCGAGAACAACTTGAAGACTAGCTGAGCACAACTCCCATAACTAAGGATACAAAGCAGCCATGCAGAGACTGGCAGGAGGGGCAGAGACACAGAATGAACTGGTCCCACATTCATGTGTGGTGGTTAGGATCAGGAAGCCTATTTCGGCTGTATGGGTGCACCCTAAGGAATGAGGTGTCCCAGCCCCACATGGGTATCCCCAGCCTGTACCTCCAGTCCTGGAAAAATGTCCCCACAACATTGGGCCGTGATAATCAGTGATGATTCTATCTGGGTGAGAGGGAGGACTACTAGAGACCCAGGTATCCCCCAAAAGGGCATGTGCACAGACTTACTCACCGATGTATTCATTTGCTCTGAGTTCCAGGCTGCGGAAGCAGCTCAAAAAAGCACCAGGAACACACTGGGAAGAAATGAATTGTCTGAGTTCAGGATGAGGGCTGGAGGGGCAGCTATCTCAGGATTAAAGTGCTGGCAAGCATCACTGTTCCTTTGTTGATCCCCCTCCTCCCCCAGTGCTGGCAAGACATCAGGGCAGGTGCAATAGGTACAATATCTGCATCTTCATTAAGTTGGCTAACACTGCTTCTCCCACCCTGGTGATTCTTTGAGATCCAACTCCACCCAACCCACATATCAGCTCAAACCTTTTTCAGAGGCTATTCCTCCCAAGTTATGGCTTTCGCCCATGCTTTGGACTTTCCTGAAATCTCTCAAAGTACCACAACCGCAAACAAGCAGCAGCTGGCCTTGGTGTGTATGGTATATCTTGCTAAGCAGCACCAGGCCTAGCACTAGTGGTAGCCAGCCTCGATTAGCAGCACAACCAAGATCACTCTGTAGCTCAGTCCAGGTGGTCCTGGGCTGATTACAGGCAGTGGCTGACTGGCCCTACATCAGAACCCCTCACAAAGGCTCCAGAACCAACACACTCAAGTGGCCAGTTTCAAACCACAACAGAGCATCATCCATGAGCTCCACAAAAGACACGCTGAAAGAATGGACTTAGCAGGCACCAGAGTACTGCTAAAGCAAATCCCACTTTATGGGGTCAACCCCTGAACTATAGTTTGTTCAATGTAGTCACAACCAGTACTCAGAGCCCATCAGCCTGAGTGTCCATCCCACTCACTGATATACCAACAGCAACCAAGGCTCAGCTGCAATAAAAGGACATACACAACTCCCACAGGAGATACCCCTGGAGCATCTGGCTCAGTTGACCAGGGAGTCTGCTGCACCACTGGGCCCCACAGGATACCTACTAGATAAGGGCACTCTGCCGAGACTGGTAGACACAGCAGCTCTGCCTAATATGTAGAAATGTGCCCAGGATGCAGCCAAGGTAAGGAAACAAAGAAACATGTCCCAAATGAAAGAACACGGCAGAACTCAAGAAAAAGAACTAACATATTGGAGGCAAGCAAAATTTCAGAAGCAGAGTTCAAAACACTGGTTATATGGATGTTCAGTTAACTTAGGAAAGAACAGATAAAGTCAGTAAGATCTTACAAAAAGATAGATACCATAAAAATTGACCAGTCAGAAATAAAGAAAACCATAACTGAAATGGAGAATATATTAGATGGAATCAAGAGCACATTAGATGAAGCAGAGAACCAAATTGGCAATTTGGAAGACAAAGTAACAGAAAACACTCAATCAGAACAGCAAAAAGAAAAAAATAATTTTGCCCTGGCTAGTGTAGTTCAGTTGGTTGGAGTGTTGTTCTGTAACTGAAAAGTTGAAGGTTTGATTCTGGTCAGGGCACTTACCGAGGTGGTAGGTTCAATGCCCAATCCAGGCACGTACAACCCTGGTCCAAGCACATGTGATCCCCAGTTCAGGTGCATATGGGAGGCAACCAATCTATGCTTCTTTCTTGCATCAATGTTTCTCTGTCTCCCTTCTTGGCTCCCTTCCTCTCTCTCTAAAAACAATTTTAAAAAGTCCTCAGGTTAGCATAAAAGTAATAATAATAATAATTTTATAAAGTGAGGTTAGTTTAAGGAACCTCTGTAACAACATTAAACACAACAACATTTGCATCACAGGTGTACCAGAAGGAGAAAAAGAAAACAAGAAATTGAAAACCTATTTGAAAAAGTAATCACTCAGCATTTCCCTAACCTGCTGAAGGAATAAACTTACAAGTGCAAGAAGTATAGAGAGCCCCAAACAAGAACCCAAAGAGGCTCACGCCAGGACACGTCATAACTAAAATGCAAAAGGTTAAAGACAAAGAGAGAATCTTAAAAGAAGCAAGAGAAAAACATTTAGTTTACCTACAAAGGAGTTCCTGTAAGACTGTCAGTTGATTTCTCAACAGAAACTTTGCAGGCTGGAAGGGATTGGTAAGAAATATTCAAAGTGATGATAAGCGAGTGCCTACAACCAAGATTACTCTGCCCAGCAAAGCTGTCATTTAGAATCAAAGGACATATAGAGAGCTTCCCAGACAAGGAAAAGCTAAAGGAGTTTGTCACTGCCATAACAGTATTATATGAAATGATTGAGGGTCTTCTTTAAGAAGAAGAAGAAAAGGTAAAAAATATAAATAAAATGGCAATAAACATGTGTCTATCAACAGTTGAATCTAAAAAGCAAAATAAACAAGCAAAATAGAAACAGATTCATAGATACAGAGAATACTTTGATGGTTGCCAGAACATTTTGGGGAATGGATGAAAAAGTTGAAGGCATTTAGAAGTAGAAATTGATAGTTACAGAATAGTCATAGGGATGTAAGTACAGCATAGGGAATATAGTCAATAATCTAATAACTATGTAGGTGTCAGATGGATATGAAATTTATTGAGATGATCACTTAGTAAGTTATATATAAAGTCTAATCACTTGGGTGTACTCCTGAAACTAATATAAAATGTATGTCAACTGTAACTGAAGCATTAAAACTGATTTAATTAATTAATTAAAATAATGGAAATACATTGAAGGATTTTTAAGAAAAAAAACTAGTCATAAATTTTCACAGTTTAAAGGATAAGCGAAGAAATTATTTAGGAAATTATTGCAATAATCCAAGACTGAGGCAAAGGTGGCTTGAAGTAGGATGGTGTCAGTGAATATGAAGAAATAGAATAAACTCATATTTGAATTTATAATCACAGGGATTAGATATGGAAGGGAGGGGGAAAAGAGTTTCAGATTTCATTTTGGGGAGTTACAAATTTTAGATGCCTGTGGGATAGACTCTTGGAATGTCAGCTATGTAATTGGGTATGCGAATCCCGAAGAGTCACTTTACTTAAAGGTAAAATTTTAGGACTTTACAGGATCAGGAAAACAAAATTTTTATCTCTCATAATAGATACAATCACCTTAAAATAATTTGTGGATAGAAAAGGGAAGACAATATAGACATATCTCTGGGGCAATCTGATATAGCTAGGGAGAAAAAAAAGGAAAGGAGATTTAGGAGAATAAATATGAGAGATAAGAGAAAATTCAGAAAAGTGAAGTGTCACTGTGAAATAGAGTTATGTGCTGACTAATGAGGTCAGTTCAGTCAAAGTGAACTGCATGCAGGCTGGTAACCCCATAAGGTTATAATGGAGCTGATTTTTTTTTTTTTTTGAAGAAATAGAAGGTTATATGGTTCAGGAGGAATTATGTTTCTCTGATGGGAGCAATATTGTGAGGCTTGGGAATAAATTTCCTCTCACTCACAACACTTCAATGTTGATTGCTCAGATTCCATCCCAGTCGTTCGCTGACCCGTTCCAGCACAGAGGAGCTTTCCCCAAGGTTACATGCTCAGCGGCGCTACAGCCCTCCCAGATCTAGGTGATGGGCTTCAGAGAACATTGCTGTAAATTCTTGGATAAGGACCAAAACTCCTGTACGTAGGTCCACAGGAGTTAGGTGCTGCGTGCCACTGCCACTTTTACAGAAGCTTGCTTTGTTGTGTGTAGCCAGTGTATCTCTGTACTTTGGAAATATTTTCAGGTTGTAATGATGTAAAGCAGAGATAAGTTTATTTCTTCCATCAATTCAATGCCAGACCGAGCCCTTTGTGCCAGAAAGGGTCAATGGAACGAAAAACAAATTTCCGAAGTTAAAATATTGAGTCCTCAGTTTTATACCCTGTCCATGTTAAACCCCCTCTAAAAAAAAAAATGAATACAGAGTTTCTTAGTTTTATCACTGCTCCAACGTACAGTAGCCAAAACCACATTTTTATGACAATCCCCTATCTCCTTTATCTCTCTATCTTGATTTTTTATTCCTGCTGATTCTCAGGCCACCTTTCCTCCTCTCTGACGGTCACTATTATTGTGATCTATGCCTTTCCCAGCCAGTTTCTCCTTGATATATTTCCAATCAATCCAGCCCACATCCCTGCTCATGGAGCTGCCCGGACAGCGTCAGCGTTCTATTTCTCACGCAGCTGGAGGAAGCGGAGGCAGGCTGGCAGGACAGTCTGCATAAAATGTAGGGGCGTGTGCAGGGTGTCTGGGGCTCCACACTCACTCACCATCGACTCGCTCAGAGCAACTTCCAGTCCTGCAAGCTCCATGCATGGTAGTATGTCGTGTGGTAGATCGGACCTGCCATAACCCGGGGTTGACCGTAACCAATGAGTGTATAAATCTCACACTAAGACACGCGGGGGGAAGAAATCCGGCGGTCACGGGTCTCCTCCACCATCGCCCATCTTGGGGAGAAAGACCTCGTGGGTTGCCCAGCCGGGGGTTTTATTAGAGGCATTAAGACACATTTACATTGGATTGATTATTCATGGGATTAAGCAGAACAGGTAGGATTACTCATAACAAAGCATTGGGATGTTGATTCACGTCTGGTGGCAGACACGACCAGGTGAAAGCA